>JAWPHD010004008.1:0-200093 GCA_037043455.1 Cyrtodaria siliqua
TATGCTATATAATGTTCAGTTGTGTTTTTACACTTTAATCCAACTTTTCAATGGGATTCACCTTTTTCAAGGTTACACACTAATTAAAGTAGCATCCATCTTCACATATTGACAATTGATATATATTATATGATTGATAATTACATCTTTAATTGCTTGTTAGTTTCTGTGTAACTTTGAAAAAAGGTTGTTAAATCCATTGAAACGTTAGTTTAAAGTGTAGAAACAGAACGATTGTTATCAATTGATCCATGATTTCATTTTGGATTTTGTAAACTTAATATATTATAATGGGGTGCTACATTTTTGTTACACTTGCCAACATACTACTAGTATTGTATTTCTGCCAACATAAATATTGCATAAAGGTATAGATAGAAATTCATAAACTTTGCTGTAAGTTTCGTCTTTTCTGTAACGGCATTATTCTAACTATCTGTAAACAATAAAATATGACTTCGTTTTATGTGTTCAATAAATATAAGTGTGTATTGCTTTAAAAATAATTTCTTTAAAACAGTTAGTTTTTTTTTGTATGTTCTAACAATTGCAAAATAGAGACTGCGGTATTGTTTTTAAAGGTCAGTACCAAATTCCTAGTTACATCAGTTATGTTAAATATCAAGTATACGATTGTTTTATAAAGTACAAGGCTTATAGTATAAGTACCCTACCTAGTATATTAGCTTGTGTAAAACTATGTGGAGGTATATCTAAAATCAAAAACAACAACACATGTTGTTCATATAGGGCAAAAAAAAAGAAACATTTAATAAATGCCAATAGTATGCATGCAGAGACGCCCGTATGCCAGGTACTCTTGACCGAGAGTATAAAGTCTTTATATTCTTGGAAACAAAATGTCAAATCGAGATATCCAAGTAGCAGCTTAACTACGGAATTTAGCAAACCTAAAATCTAACGTGAGCAAAGATGTTTTATTTTTAAAACCGATATTTAGCGATATTCCCTGGTGCGCGATGTCGTTATTGCGAATGACCACTGGCCTTTAAACTAGGACGATACCATAGACAAACTATTTCCACTTGAAGATGGGGTTGTCGTACTTGTGAGAGATGGGACATAGTCTAGTGTCTAGTGAAAAAACATGCTCTTGTACTTTGTGATAGATCGGGCCAAGTTCTCTAGCGGTGTGTGAAAACATCTCGCTTGCAAGTTATGCGACTTCTCTCTAGGCGACATTGTGAAACAAAACATGCACAGCTCTGACAGAAATATATTTTCGGGTACTGACAAAATAAACGCTTTAATACATCTCGATAGAAATGTGTTTGAATGGTTATAACACAGACTCATAGAAAATAAATTAAAATATCTAGTTAATTGTAGAATATGAGGAAACACAAGTACATTCCATATGATAACGCACTAATAACTACTGACAAGGGGGAGCCCTTGGAACAACAACCACACACAAACAAGAAAGAAACATACCAGATTTGGTTTTACTGAGTCTGTTTCATGACAGGTTGTATAAGGGGTCAACACCTCTCACGCTCCCTAGCACCAGTTCAACCAATATTCTGTGTTCTTCAAGCAAACCCACTCCATAACAGATCAACACAGTGCTCTCGTCCACTCCATAACAGGTCAACACAAGTGCTCTCGTCTCCACTCCATAACAGGTTAACACAGTGCTCTCGTCCACTCCATAACAGGTCACACACAGTGCTCTCGAAGCGTGTCGACATTGCATGAACAGTTGTTTTTAACCAAGCAAGTATTTCAAGAGTGTATAATGAATACAAACAAACAATCTTGATAACAAGTATTCAAACATCGTTGCTTTATAAAAGTGTACTATACAAATATTAGAGAGTGTGAAAGTTACGTCTTGCTCACTTCTACGACTTTTGTGTTTAACTTTTATAAACTTAAGGTACTGCGTTAAACTCCTTTGGCCGACTGTTGTATGCCATTAAACATTATATTTTGTTGTTAAAATGCTGATCTATAACTATATATATATACATTAATCTATATAAAAATGTTACAATTTCATTTAGCTTTCTTTACATGTATTATCATGCTTGGTTTTATGTACACATCATGCTTGTTAATGTTTTACACGTGTAAATTATTCTTTCATAGTCGCTGGCATTTCTCTATACGTGTACAGTTTGTATCAGAATGTGTTAAACTATTATGTTGTATTGCAACAAACTGATTGCCGAGTTGCCAAACAGTGTATTAAAACATTGTAAAATATATCTCTGTTTGTAAAGTTTATAGTTGTAAACTCGTTCGTTTTTAGTCCTATTAGAAATTCAAAAACATCTCATATATATAAGACACGAAGACACTTACATTGAATGAAAACTTTGTTAAAGCTTTGGTAAGCTGAAAAAAACTAATGTGAACATATATAGTCATGTTAATATGCAATTATGATTCAATTACACTTTAATAATGTTAATACGTTTTCCTATATTCATTTATACGAGTTGATATGGGTTTATGTGTTCATTATATGAGAATACGGTTATATTTAGTACGTGTTTATATTACCAGTATGAGTTTATTATTGACACAAAATATGTTGGGTGATACGCATGTCAATGATTTGGTAGAGTTGCTAACCATGTTCGTGATAAACATGTCAGTGATTTTGGTAGACATGCTAACCCATGTTGGTGATACGCATGTCAGTTATATAGGTAGACATTTTAACACATGTTGGTGATACGCATGTACAGTGATTTGGTAGACATGTTATAGCACATTTTGATGATACGCATGTCAGTGATTTGGGTAGTTCATGCTAACCATTGTTTGGTGATACGCATTGTCAGCGATTTGGTAGAACATGTTATACATTTTGATGATACGCATGTCCAGTTGATTTGGTAGTCATGCTAACCATGTTGGTGATACGCATATCAGTGATTTGAGCAGACATGCTAACCATGTTGGTGATACGCATGTCAGTAATTTGGCAGACATGCTAAACATGTTGGTGATAAGCATGTCAATGATTCGGTAGACATGCTAAACCATGTTGGTGATACGCATATCAGTGATTTGGTAGATATGCTAACCATTTGGTGATACGCATGTCAGCGATTTGTTAGACATGTTAACCATATTGGTGATACGCATGTCAGCGATTTGGTAGACATTCTACATCAGTTGCCTAGTACCAATATTGCTTTTATAAGAGATAATTTTATGGCCCTAGTTTAAATGTTATTATGATATTTTTATAAGGTATTGCTAACATGCGTATTTACCTATAGTAATCGTTTAAAAGGACTTATATGAAGTTGTTAGAGCTAGAATATATTTTTTGCAATGCCTTGAATTACGTTTTGTATTTATAATATACAAACATTGTAACATATCGTACTTCTATACAAATATACAAATTAAAATTGTAATAAATTATACAAAACAAAATTAGTATTGTTCTGAATGTTTTGAGATCTTAACCATGTTAACCAGTCGTTGACAGCAGCTATCCCGCCAACAACAGCAAAATTGTACAACCTATGTACGCACAATTTCTAAAACCTACTAACAACGACGCATATATATTTTACGAATGCAAAACTTAAATGACACATTATAAACGGCTTTAACCATCCGGGGTCAAAACCCCAAACCTTGAGCGTTGAATTACGAGTTACCAACTCATAATTCACTCACGGATATTTTAAGAACACACACGAAAAAAGTTCTATACTTTTAGTCGGCACTTATACAGTAGTATATATAGACCCTAAACAGCTGGATAGAGGTTTGCTACAAAATTTTAGAGTAATTTTTGCCGTCATTTGGCGGGGTTACTTTCCTTAAAGAAAATAAAATACAGCAAACATAATGTGAGCTTGAACATGTAATTGAAATATAAAAGATCGGACAGGGAAAAGTAGCATTCAAAGAAGGACAGTCAACTACAAAACATAGAGAAACAAACACGCAAACAGACAAACAAGAAGGCAAAAGTACTAATAAATGCAAACGACATCACGAACACAAAAGGGTTGTCAATAGGGCTACCGCCTTTTGAACGGTCAGTGGCAAAATAGGTAACTGGGGGTTTAAGCCGGTTCTAGGGTGCACAAAACCTCACACGTACCCCTACTGTCATCCCATTAAAACACAGGACAGTGTAAATAAAGAAATCCCCGCCATGGTCTAATCTCAAACCAACAAGGCAGCATCAATAGGCAATATACGTAAAACACAAATATGCTCGTGTAAGTATAATACAAAAACAAAAAATAGCCTAGAAATCCACAATGAAGGTACTCAATGACTTGGCAGAAGCCAGAGCAACAAGAGAATAAACCATTAAGACACAAGAAAGATCATAGACAAACATCAAACGCCACTGTCCCAATGGGCTTTAGGTAGGCGTCAACATAGGGTCCACAGCCTGTCCGGTCATCGTACAATTAAAGAGGAAAGCGTAGTGGCGATCTGTAAAAGGGTCCACCACCAAGCATGCAGTACGTTGCAAAATGATAGGGTCATAACCTCTTTTGATAAACCTTTTAACAATTTTAACAAAGATAGTATGAAAGTGATCATGACCAAGAACCTTACGAAGTTTATAAATCACATCACCATAGAAGTCAGGTTGTGATAGTCCTTGTCGCAGAAGAGTCCTTACGAAGTTTATAATTCACATCACCATAGAAGTCAGGTTGTGATAGTCCTTGTCGCAGAAGAGTCCTTAAATTACTTTTATATTTGGAAAGAAGATCAGGGTTACGATAATAAAATTTTGCAAAGGTTTGACGAAGTTTATGGTAACCTTAACCCTGATTGAGTAGCTTTTTAGTTATACAAAGATAACGAATATTAAAGTCCTCAACTCGAGTACAAGCTCTTGAAAAAAGAATAAGTTGAGACACATACACCCCATAAGAAGTTGCTCGGGGAACATCCCCATCCAAGTGGGGATAATTAACAATGTCAAAATTAAAATCACCTCTCTTGTCATAGATTTTGCTAATTAGTTCACCATTTTCAATCGAAAAATCTAAATCAAGAAAAGAACGTTATTATCAGATATATTAGCTTTATTAAGCTGAAGTTCTTTAGGACAAATAGTATTAACCATAGTTGGAAAGAAAGGGTTGTCAATGTTCAATATGTCATCCAGATACCGAGAGGTATCATTAAAGGCTTCAATAACATCTGCCTGGGTATCTGGTGAAAAACTCAACATGAAATCTCTTTCATAGCAAAACAAAAAACAAATCTGCGACAAGTGGTGCACAGTTCGTACCCATAGGGATACCAACAATTTGTCTATAAACGGTGGTTCCATACCTGACGAAAATATTATCTAATAGGAAGAAGGGTGAAAATATCGGATGAGTGCTTCACAAACTTCATAGCAAGTCCACATAGTATAATTGTCTAAACTGTCTTCGCATCTTTTTTACCGCACAGTAACATTATGGTCTATAACTACTAGTATTTAAAACAACACCAGTCTAGAGTGACTAAACGATGGTTAGGCCCTAAGATGTTACTCACACTGATAGGGGTAGGAACAGCCTCCTTCCCGAGATCCCAATAATTTGACTGGAGTGTGGGGGTAGGGGAAGTTTAAAAAGTACTTTTTACCCTATATTGCATATTGGGGAACTTCGACCTTTTATCCAAAAATGGTTTTAATGAGTTGGGCAAACCGAAATTAAGACATCCTGAAAAATTGATAGCAAACTATTGAGGCTAACTGAAGTTATATTTGAGATTTCTAATTTTTGTGCTGTCCCAGCAACACGGCAGATGTACATAATTCCCGAAAGAGGGTAATGCAGGATGTAGACAGATAGATAGGAATTTACATACAAAAAGCTTCATCTAATTTGATGGCTGTAAACTATTTATTTCTTAACCGAATTTCGAAACTAAGGTGTTTTTATTTACCACTAAATTGCCAGTTCCAATTATACATAATGTATTTACATTTTGCTAAAATTACTCACTTTCATAGCTGAAGAACCTTTGGCTAAAACAAACGCCCCAAATAATAGCAAATTCGTCGGGTTTAGACTCCCCCATAATGTACAGAATTTATGTTCTTATTTTTTTTGGCTGGATTGCTTAGCAAATCCAGGCTTACAGTTTGGCGATTTCCATTTGTCTGTCCGTCTATCCGTCCGTCCGTCTACGAAATTTGAAGTTTTCGTTAAAGTTTTCTTTTTTTTCTCATTTCTCAAAAAAGAATTGTCGAAAAGCTTTGAAACCTGACACTTGTTCAATATCATTACAAATGTTATACGAAAATAACCCTAACTATGTCATGTATTTTACCTGAACTATCCCCACTTTTCATACAGATTTTTCAGTTCGCAATTCGGCGTTCGCACCACTATTTGTGCTTCATCTGTTTTTTTTTACGTTTAACAAAGTTAGAGGTTGCCACTGGACCCCCATATAAATGAAACGTTCCTTTGCCAGTGTACCTGTAACCGGTCATCTGGTTTGGTCTGATGCTACGGACTAGTTCAAATTTGAAGGTGATGAAAACACGGTTTGGAAACTTTACCTGTCTTCTGCTTCAATCGATCTATGCTTTTCTTTGTCCTATCATTTCACTAGTTTTGTTTTTCTACCATCAACAGAAACATTAGGGTCAAATAGGACACTCAGTTTCTTAAAATGTAGATGTAGAAACTAATAAGTATCTTGAGCACAGCTAGTGTTAAACATCAATAACGGTGAAACAAACCAACGTCTTTTCTACAAAGCATTTGATGAATTTGGTGCATTTTCAGAATATATTGATGAAAAACGTCGGACCCGGTGTCCTCCACCCCCAGACATACTCAACTAAATTTGGTTTAACTAATATTATGAAAATGGACCAACATTTATTAAATGTCAAGACTAGGAAACAACAACTTCCTATGTTTTAAAAACATTGTATTTTTCTCAAACATACATCATCATAATGATTAGACAATACGTATGAATCAATTTAAAACACGTTGAGGACAAGACGTATATTCGAATAAAAAAAGCTTAAATCATATATATACATTTTTTCGTAATGACATAACGTTGAAACCGTAATTACATGTTGTTCGGCAAAAACGTATACGCGTGCATTACGGTTTATGTATATATATCTTTTATGATGGTTGTGTGAATCAGCCAATGTCGATCCAGACTGGATCATGACTAGATATTCGTTCGAAGTTCATTCCATGTTGGTGATTAAGCCAATGTCGATCCAGATTGGATCATGACTAGATAGCCGTTCGAAATTCATTTCATGCCATATCTGTCCTGTCTGGGAACGAATTGAAATTTGACCGAAGCATTGTGGTGTACTGGTTAGAGCGCCTGCCTTGCATTCGGGAGTCATGGGTTCGAGTCCCCTGACCGCGTCATACCAAATACTTTACAAATGGAGTAGTCAATTGTAACCCTTGCCTGACGATCAAATAATGGGTAGTGCTACGACTGATTGACCAGTGTCAGAATAATGTGACTACGGCGTGGTATTCCAGTGTGGCAGCACTATAAAGAAACCAGTTCGCTGCTTCAAGTAGACATATCATCACATGACACACAAACACAAAGATAAAAGTCCAGACTCCATTGTGCCTATAATCGTCGGGTAGGACGCCTGTCGTAGGCGGACGGACTATAATCCTTAGAAATACACACACACACACACACACAAATTGAAATTTGTTGGGGTGTGATGTCAAGATTCATAAGACACGTACAGGTAGACTTGCATTACTACTAGGCGTGAGAATCATGGCTCTTATGGTGGTATGTACCTAGGCTACCATGGTATAGGTACACACCATAAGAGCTACGATTCTCGCAGCTAGTCTAGCGCATATCGGTGCATACACACCGCACAATCAAACGTGAAGTGTGCTCGCCTTATAGGTTTAACCTATTTCATATTATTTTATCTGTAATTTCTATTGTTAATGCTTAATCAAATTATGACAATAGCATGTACATGATGTACCGTTGAATCTGTATCATATGTGACGTGCATAGCGATTGTTTCTGGCAGATTAACAGTATACATAACGCCTATATAACAGGCTGTAATCAACATTGAATAACTCATTCTCATATGCACCTTATTACGCAGATCTCGTTAGCAATGATGGCTGGCAGGAATCACATTTAAGTAAAGGTAAGCATTATATATATTTAATATATATATATATATATATATATGCTTTTGTAAAATTGATTTTTTTATTATATTGCAATATTTTTATTTCTTTTAATACAATTATATGAACAACAATCTTTTCAAATAGGTGGTTCCACTACTCCAGCCTTTAAAAGTTCTGAGTATTGTTAAATCATCTTTAGTATATGTCGTCTACTTTTTAATTTAGCAACCTTTTGACTGTTACTAGTGATACGCAGTCTTCATAACTTCTGCTCCAAACTTCATTTTGTTTATTTCGCCCATTGTTTTCTCGTTTGTGTCAAAGGATTTTTTAGCAACTGGAACCATACTCCGCTGGCTATAGAATAGTATGAAAAAACCTCATTGCAGGTTCAAGGTTTACCATCATATGATTACCATCTTCAAGATGGCTCAAAACTGTGTACTGATGACATTGTAAATATTGAGTTCTGCTCAACATGGGGCTAGAGGGCGTGACCGGAGGCAAGCATTTTTCACTTCCGTTCATGAACAATCTCAATTAAACCGACTGTAGTGTGTGTTGTACTTATCATATATATATATATATTATAAATACAGAGAGAGAGAGAGAGAGAGAGAGAAAGAGAGAGAGAGAGCGCGTGAGGGGTGTGCTTTGAAGTAGAATACCGCTTTTAAAAGCCGGTGGTAGCGGGCGTGAGAGGTGTTGCATTTTTACATAAGCTCATCAATAAAACCAATTCTGCTACTTTATTCTCGTGGTTGTGTTTACTACCAAAGGATACCCTTATCCTTATTCGTTAAATCCTCAGCGACTCTTTTTCGTCACAAACCGTTCCAACGCGGTAGGCCTATTGTTAATCAAACCCTTTTATGTAAGTGATGTCATATCCCTTGTATTGTATTTATCCTTGTAATTGATGTTTGTGTTTATCTTTTTGTATGAGTTCACCAGTAACATATACATTAACGTGAACATTTAAACCATAAAGTAGTTGCATCTAAATATCGGTTTCTTTATTTACACTGTCCCGTTTAATTATTTAACAAAATCCTCATCTTTTAGATACTTTTAAACTAAATGCTGCTAATACTAATTGTTATTTGCAATCAGCTAGATTGGAAGTTGGAAATGGAATTTATTATTCAGAGACTGAATACAGTTATAATACTATTACTAGAATATTTAGAGATGTTATTAATTATTCTTACAAACAAAATGATAAAGACACTAGAACTTTACTGAATGTAAGTAATTTTCGAACTCTTTTTGGTATGATATATTTTGATTTAAGCCAAAAAAGTGATGAAGTCAGCATTGATCCAAAACAACTAAATTTGCGATATAAATTAAATATACCTCCTGCTGCTCGATATAAGGCGTATGCTCTGGTTCTTATGAAGAAAATGTTGTTATTGACACTGTTGGAAATGAACAAGTTGTAGTCTAAGCTAAAGCTTATCCTCAAGCCTATCTGTTGTTGTTTAATCTAACTTAACCTTTACACCTTTAAAGGATCACCTTTATCAGTATTTATTTACACAAAATATTCAGTAAATGTATCAGATGGCCAGACACAGAGCTTAGCGAGGGCTTATGAGAACAAGAGTGAATTTACACTCAGGTCAAAAAATAACTAACTGGGGATTTTCCTTTGTTGTTAATAGAAACTCAAATTAAAAATATTAAGAAGGCAATAAACGACGGACGCGGGTTAGATATAAATATATCAAAAACACAAATGAGATCTCAGTCTAAAAATGGAGGCCTTTGGGAGTATTTGCTGGTTTGTTGACTAAAACGATATTACCAACAGTTGCTAAATTCGCTCCATAAATATTAGGACCTCTGGCAACAGGAGCACTAAGTGGCTTAGCAAGTACTGGAATTGGTAAACTATTCGGAAATGGGATGGTAACTATTCCTAGTGACAAAAAACAAGCACTTCTTGGATCAAATAATTTAACACTTGCACAAAAAACAAGATAATAAAGTCTAAAGGTTGTTGCCGTATTACCTTGACAAAGCAACACCGACAAGATGGAGGATTTCTTGGACTGCTTGTATCATAAGGAATTCCATTTATTGGATCTCGTATTAGTGGTTTAACTGGAAAAGGTTTGCAAGTAGACAGAAAGGGGAAAGGACTAAGAGTTGATCGTGGAAATGGTTTACAAGTAGATTCACAAATAAGGCCATATAGAAGTATCCCATTCGTAAAAAAAATAGTTTTTAAGAACGAGCCTATCTCTAACTTAGATATAATAAAATGGGTCAAGCAGTTAGGTATTAAAAACTTCAGAGGAGTTTTTAGCAAAAACAAATTACCGATAAAACAAAATAAACAAAAAATCTGGTATCATTAATCTTGATGATCATACTGGACCTGGTACACATTGGACTTGTTACTATGATACGTAATACTTCGATCAGTTTGGCTGAAGTCAACCAAAAGAGGTTTTAACGTACACGCCCAACATAAAATACAACAATATTCAGTATCAAAATAAAACAAGTGTCATAAGTGGATATTTCTGTCTTTTCTTCATTAAAAAGTTACAAGATGAACATAAGATTTATGATGTACTTTATAAAATACTAAAACCTTACAAGCCAATAAAAAATGAAAACATTATAACATCATATTTTGTAAACAAAAAGAAATATAAAAAGATCTGACAGGGAAAGTAGCATTCAAGGAGGACAGTCAACCAAAAAACACAGAAACAAACATGCAAACAGACAAACAAGAAGGCAAAAGTAATAATAAAAGTAAACGACATCACAAACACAAATGGGTTGACAATAGGGCTACCGCCTTGTAACGGTCAGTGGCAAAGTAGGCCACTGGGGGTTCAAACCGGTTTTAGGGTGCACCAAACCTCACACTTACCCTACTGTCATCCCATTAAAACAGGACATTGTAAATAAGAAATCCCCGCCATGATCTAATCTCTAACCAACAAGGCAGCATCAATAGGTAATATAAGTAAAACACAAATATGCTCGTGTAAATATAATACAAAAAAACCAATAACCTAGAAAGCCACAATGAATGTACTCAATGACTTGGCAGAAGCCAGAGCAATAAGAGAATAAACCATTAAGGGCACGACAAAAAAGATCATAGACAAACTTCAAACGACACCGCCCCAATGGGCTTTAGGTAGGCGTCATCAGAGTGTCCACAGCCTGTCCGGTCATCGTACAGTTAAAGAGGAAAACATAGTGGCGAACTGTAAAAGGGTCCACCACCAAGCATGCAGTACGTTGCAAAACGATAGGGTCATAACCTCTTTTGATAAACCTTTTAACAAGTTTAACAAAGATAGTATGAAAGTGATCATGACCAAGAATCTTACGAAGTTTATAAATCACATCACCATAGAAGTCAGGTTGTGATAGTCCTTGTCGCAGAAGAGTCCTTAAATTACTTTTATATTTGGAAAGAAGATCAGGGTTACGATAATAAACCCCAGTGGCCTACTTTGCCACTGACCGTTCCAAGGCGGTAGCCCTATTGTCAACCCTTTTTGTGTTTGTGATGTCGATTGCATTTATTATTGCTTTTGCCTTCTTGTTTGTCTGTTTGCGTGTTTGTTTCTGTGTTTTGTGGTTTACTGTCCTCCTTGAATGCTACTTTCCCTGTCCGATCTTTTTATATTTCTTGCTTTGAAAGAGATGTCATGTTGAGTCTTTCACCAGATACCCAGGCAGATGTTATTGAAGCTTTTAATGATACCTCTCGGTATCTGGATGACATACTGAACATTGACAACCCTTTCTTTCCAACTATGGTTGATAATATTTATCCTAAAGAACTTCGGCTTAATAAAGAAAATATATCTGATAATAACGCTTCTTTTCTTGATTTAGATCTCTCGATTGAAAATGGTGAACTAATTAGCAAAATCTATGACAAGAGAGATGATTTTAATTTGATAATGTTAATTATCCCCACTTCTTGGATGGGGATGTTCCCCGAGCAACTTCTTATGGGGTTTCTCTATCTTAACTTATTCGTTTTTCTAGAACGTGTACTCGAGTTGAGGACTTCAATATTCGTAATCTTTGTATAACTAAACAGTTACTCAATCAGGGTTACCGTTACCATAAACTTCGTAAAACCTTTGCAAAATTTTATTATCGTAACCCTGATCTTCTTTGCAAATATAAATGTAATTTAAGGACTCTTCTGCGACAAGGACTATCACAATCTGACGTCTATGGTGATGTGATTTATAAACTTCGTAAGATTCTTGGTCATGATCACTTTCATACTATCTTTTTTAAACTTGTTAAAAAGTTTATCAAAAGAGGTTATGACCCTATCATTTTGCAACGTACTGCATGCTTGGTGATGGACCCTTTTACAGTTCGCCACAATGCTTTCCTCTTTAATTGTACGATGACCGGACAGGCTGTGGTCCTTATGATGACGCCTACCTAAAGCCCATTGAGACGGTGGCGTTTGATGTTTGTCCATGATATTTCTTGTCGTGCCCTTAATGGTGTATTCTCATACTGCTCTGGCTTCTGCCAAGTCATTGAGTACCTTCATTGTGGCTTTCTAGGCTATTGTTTTTTTTGTATTATATTTACACGAGCATATTTGTGTTTTACTTATATTGCCTATTGCTGCTGCCTTGTTGGTTAGAGATTAGATCATGGCTGGGATTTCTTTATTTACACTGTCCTGTTTTAATGGGATGACAGTAGGGTAAGTGTGAGGTTTGTTGCACCCTAGAACCGGTTTAAACCCCCACTGGCCTACTTTGCCACTGACCGCTCTAAGGCGGTAGCCCTATTGTCAACCCTTTAGTGTTTGTGATGTCGTTTGCATTTTTTATTACTTTTGCCTTTTCGTTTGTCTGTTTGCGTGTTTGTTTTTGTGTTTTGTGGTTGACTGTCGTCCTTAAATGCTGCTTTCCCTGTCCGATATTGTTATCCTTCTTCCTATGTCTATGGTTGAATGTTTTAATCCTCGGAAATATAATTAACACGGTGGCGAAACCATGTGACTTTTGATCGAGTTCTCAACAGTTGAAGTAATGCGGGTAAAAACAACTAGGTACGGGATCGGCTCTTTTCGTTTCAGAGCACCTAAGCTCTGGAATTCCTTACCTCAGTATTTCAGAGATACAGGCAATTTCAAGAGTATCATACATGCCTGAGATGGAGAGAGCTGTTCATGTGCCTCATGTTCTGGTTAGCTATGTGATATGTGTTTATAGCCTGAATTTCTGCTTAGTTTAGTTCATTTTGTTAATATATCTTGCATCTTGTTTTTCTACTGTACTATGCTTATGCTTTTTGATGCTAGATAGTCATTATGTGTCCATCTTTATTTCGGCATGGGGGTTGGTCTTGTAATTTAATTTAATTCAACTTTTACTTGTCTACGTTACACTGTAAGTAAATGTACTTCCTATAGTACATTGCCACGTTCAAGATCAACACCTGATGACTATGTGGTGCCTCTAATTTTGTGCAATTTATGTGTGTTACTATTGCTTATGCTAATCATGTGTGCTTGCATAACTGGTACTATTGCATGTGCTTATATAGCTTGTGTTTCCTATGTTCTTGCATAACTTTCGCTATTTGAGGGCTGTTATAGTATGTGCTATTGTATGTTTTTTTATAGCTTGTATAAGTATCTTACTGTGCTATGCTTATATTTGTTTTATACTAGATATCCATTATGTGTCAATCTTTTATCTTGGCATCGTTTTTGTTTAAATTTAGTCACCCTTATACAGTGTAACGTTATAGTGTAAGTAAACATACTTTCTCTAATACCTTTTATGGCTCGCCATGTTCAGGATCGACACCTGATGATTATGTATTGCTTTTAAAATAATGAGATTGTGTGTTCTTTTACAGCTTGTGTATATATCTATGTAATGTATGCCTTATTATTATTGATTATGTGTCTGTAAATACACGTAGCTATTCATAGCTAATGTTATTTTGTTAAATACTCATCTGACAAT
The DNA here is from genome assembly GCA_037043455.1 of Cyrtodaria siliqua. Lineage (NCBI taxonomy): Eukaryota > Metazoa > Mollusca > Bivalvia > Adapedonta > Hiatellidae > Cyrtodaria > Cyrtodaria siliqua. The sequence goes on from JAWPHD010004008.1 coordinate 14,132, forward strand.
AAATAAAGTTTGAATTAAATTGAATTGAGTTCTCGGCAAAACAATATCAAAAATCGCTCGATTCAGGTATATTTTTGCTTCATAACTTCATGTAAAGAAGTGTGTCCACCTAAAGCGTACACACCTGTACAAACTAAGGTTTTCTCTCCTCCGGAAACGGTAAAATGTGTATTCCTTCAGTACTTTCCAAGATTAACTCTCCCAAAATGTACACGGTCATAGATTTCTTTGATATCCGGACTTTCGGAGGGTTGAGTACAATTCGTTAAATATTAAGAAAGAAACAAAAATCATCTGAATCAAGCGTGTTGTTAACAACTTTCTGCGTGACTGAAACGATTCAATAGTCAATTATTGCTTTCGCCACGGTGATGAAGCTAGTAGGGTCGAATATTTTGTCTACCTCCACCACAGGAAATCGACCGTCATATAAATCCTTACATGTATTGAAAACGACCTAAAAAACCATACCAAATATAAGCTTCTTAGATCTCTGCGTGCCAGTGTGTGGTATTACAGATATCTGAAGTAATTTCAAATCAAGGTCAGCCTCTGAGACAGTAATTTTGTGTACTCCATGAAGGAGCAGTAGAGAAATTACTACTGTAATGAACAAATACATACACTTCAGTCTGTTGGTTTAGTAAATAATCTCATGCTTGAATGTAAGATTTAAACTGAGTTGTGACATTTCAACTAATTTCTCGAAAAAATACCAGTATATGGTTATAATGGCTTGCAACTTAAAAAATAAAACATAAGTAAACTAACAGTGAATGTATCATTGTGCAGCAACATGTCGATCAAAGTGATTGTTTTCCTCAAATAAATTGAATTGCTAATCAAGCCTGAAGCTCTTGCAGTGTCAATATTTAAATAAAGTATCAAACAAAGCCAACATATCGGTACTACCGACTGACGAAATGATCAAATAATCGAAAGCACCCGGTATTATAAATATTGTATTTTATTATCATTTATCTTACTAATCAAACAAAATCGAAGGGTATCTAATGAACAACATTTTTACCAAACTGAAATGGAGGTAATTTTAAAATAGTTAATTTGGTGTCACTGTTTTCCACTTCTTAATTTAAATCAATCTTGATATTTTTAAACTCTCAACGTTGGATTAGTTTTTCTTCATAACTTGGATTTTCTTAATCATTAATATAAATTATAAAAAAAGAATATTATAAAGCTAATTATTTTTGCATATTACTGACTGTTGATTATATTGCTCTAATACCAGTTCACAACATAGTAGAATAAGAACAAACCAAGAGGCAAAATATGGCCTGTGGTCGCTCTACTGGCTAAAGTGGCATCATGGGTTGTCATCACAAAAGTCCCTTTAGTACTTCTTTTAAAAAAATGCAAATAAACAACAACAAATGACAAATAAAAAAAACATAACAACGCCCACAACATAAATTTAAACCCTTCACCCATGCTTACAATTACAACAAATCACAATTGTCATTTTAGGAAATAAATAATAATATTAATTAAACTGAAACAAATTTCAATTGTTTTTATTTACATGACTTCAATCCAATACAGGGACATAGGACATCTTCTGACCTCTAAGTGTGACCTGGAAGCTACTGACCTGGAGTTTGTTCGCGACACATAGACCTGTTCTGATGACCACTTCTGCCAAGATATTTGAAAATCCCTCTATGAATATCAGAATTATTTACCGGACATGAACTATGTACACAAAAGACACAAAATAATTTCTTTTTGACCTTTGACCTCCAAGGGAGACATTGACTTTGAAGCTAATGACCTGTATTTTGCGAGTGACACCCCATCTTGTTGTGGTGAACACTTCTGGCTGGTTATTTGAAAATCTCTGCATGAATATAACTTGTCACATTTATTTACCGGACACGAAATATCAACAAGAAAGTCTTATTTTTTAAATTCTGACCTCTAAGTATGACCTTTACCTTGAAGCTGCGGCCCAGGAACTTGCATGTGACACATCCTCTTGCTGTGGAGAACATGTTCGCTAGTGTAGTTGAAAATCCCTTCATGAATGTTATTTGCCATAGACGAAAGTACTTGTTTATTAAAGACCTCTTAATGTGACCTTGACCTTGGAAATACGGACCTGGACTTTGCGTGCGACACGTCGTCTTGTTGTTGTGAACACTTGTGCCAAGTTATTTGAAAATCCATCCATTAGTATCCGAGTCCGAGTTGTCCGGACTACTATATGCCATACTTCGGGGCATAAAAAAGAAAATGTAATAGTAAAATCATAAATAAAACATGAGACCCAAGAGGGCCTGTGGACGCTCTACTGGCTAAAAATAGCTCTTATATCTAAGGTTGTCGTCCTAAAAAATTCCCATCAGTACTTCTTTTAAGTACTATTATAAAGGTCCAGATGTATTTGACCAACACCAACGTCAATCCCAAAACAGATTAAATTAATGTCATTAACAGTTATGCTTTTAAATTGTTTCCGCTCATTAACTTTTGTTAGGAATGAGGTATTGTGATGAAAATTGCATGCTAGGTAGCCTATATGTAAAGGAAGCTTGGATTTGCATTTGGGATCACTGGGATCAAGGTCAAATTATTTATGTTGTAGCAGAGACAGGATGTGACCTATATTAAGTAGGTCACAGTCACCCGAAATTTTGCACATGATGTTAGAGACATATAAGGAACATTCTGGTGTGGTTTGGTAAAAACCCGGCGAGAAAAAAGCAAAATGCGTATGTCGCAGCAGAGATTGGACGTGACCTATATTTTGTCAAAGTATGTCACAGTGATCTGAAAATTTGCAAATGACGTTAGATGCATATTAGGAACATTCTGGTGAAGTTTGATAAAAATCCTGGAAGAAAGAAGCAAGATAAACATGTTGTAGTGGACACCGTACATGACCTTTATTTCGCGAAAAGTAGGTCACAGGAACCAGCAATTCTGGACATGATGTTATATGCATATAAGGAACATTCTAATGAAGTTTGGTGCAAATCCTCCGAAAAAGAAACAATATGCGTGTGTCGCAGTAGATACTGGACTTGACCTTTATTTTTTTCAAAGTATGCCTGAATGGTCATAGCGGAGACCGGACATGACCTGAATTTTGTCGAAAGTAGGACACAGCAACCCAAAGTGTTGCACATGAGGTAGGATGCATATAAGGAACATTCTGGTGAAGTTTGGTGAAAATCCTGCTAGAAAGAGGCAAGATACACATGTCGTGGCAGAGACCGACATGACCTATATTTCGTCGAAAGTAGGTCACAACGACCCAACATTTTACACATGACGTTAGATGCATATGAGGAACATACTGGTGAATTTGGTGAAAATCCTGCAAGAAAGAAGATAGATACACATGTTGTAGCTGAGAATGGATGTGACATACATTTGGTCAGAGTAGGTCACAGCAACGTGAATTTGTGCACGAACGCGGACGAACTGACATATATACACCTGGGCCCCGTTTTATGAAACAACTTACGACCATTTTGATCGTAAATCAATTTCTTAAATGCTTCACTTTCTATTACACTTTTCAAATAAACGAGATTTCATTTCATTTTTTTATACATGTGATATGTCTGCACTACGTGCACACATAATTGTCTACATTAAATGCTTAGGTGGAAACAGGTGAACGATTTTAAAATTTGAGACTTATCGTAAGATGTTTATTAAAACAGGGCCCAAGACGATATGTTGATCACTAAGTCAGATCCGTAAAAGGGTTAAAAAAAATGTTATACATTACTCTTTCTTTTTATTTTTATTAACAGTGACCTTGACCTTAAACCTAGTGACTCTAATTTCAATACCAACCTTTCTTTCCAAGAGGCTACCTACCCAGTAAATTTTCTTACCATATCTCACTCCAGACAAAAGTTATTAAGCGGAAACCATTTTTCTATTTTCAGTAACAGCGACCTTGACCTTAATTCCAGTGACCATAAATACAATCACAACACTCTTTTCTTTTTAAACTACATACCCTGCATGTTTCATTGCAATATCTCGTTCGTAACAAAAATTATTGAGAAGAAATCATTTTTCTTTTTTTAGTAACAGTGACCTTGACCTTAAACCCAGTAACCCCAGTGTCAATCGTAACCTTTCTTTTTACAAAAGCTATCTTATTATCGCCTTTTAGAGATATTGCTATGTGTGAATTGATTTCGATTGGAAAACATTTAAACATTTTCATGTAACAAAACATGGCCCGAGAACTTTAGTGATGCATTTTGGGAAATTTCCCTAAAAAAAAAAAGAAAAATTTATGAATTAGTCTGAATATTTGTTAATGGAAAACTAAATAAGAAAAGACGTTCCCTTATACCTTTTTCCCACCTAGTTTTATTGCAATTATGGACTTATATTTTCTTCTTCTTCTTCTTCTTCTTTTTCTTCTTCTTTTTCTTCTTCTTCTTCTTCTTCTTTTTCTTCTTCTTTTTCTTCTTCTGTACTTTGCATACAGATAGCTACAACTGTCTTTTTTTTAAAATATATAATGTGAATGTTTACTCTCTGAGTGTATCTCACTTATGTACTGAGCTACTTGCAATTAAGCAAAGTTTTATGTTTAATACACTTGTTGTATATTCTCCAAGGCGAGGCGTGAATGTGAGAAGGGAGCATCGGGGCATAACCCGAGGATTAGACAGAAACGAATTTCTGTTACATGGGATGGGTTATTCCAGATAATATCCGTAATCACCATCCATGCCCCCGCTTTAAAAAATGTATTGTTAAGCCCAAAATACACCCCTAGTTTAAAAAAACACACACAATAAAAGCAACAACAACAAAAATAAAATAGAAAAGCGTTTCTTCAGACCCTGCCATTGTGCCACCTTGAAAAATCTACAAATTGCGACTCTATATCCCCTTGAAATCCATTTCTTACCTACTCTCGATAAAACAATCTGCAAAATACCCAAACCTCCGCATAACGGATTAAACACAAAGAAAAAAGGCTGAAAGAAGCGTTCACCCCAAGTACATTTTCAGAATTCCCCCAAGATTTAAAAAAATGTCCCCTAAAAATACTTGGTTTACCACCTCCTAAAAAAAGTATAGGGGGGGAAAACCTAAAAAAAATATCGTTATCTGACGTCATGTACGTAACGTTATATGACGTCATGAAACAAACATAAAACAACAACATTGCGGCGTCCTCGATAAGTTAAAAAAAAGGAATTCATATTAAATTTACTTGAAAATATGTTTTTCTGAAAGTCTCGTACAATCTGTCAAAATCGTCCCCAACGTGAGAGCGATTTAAAACGTCCTATTTTCCCCCAGGCCCTGGCTAGGGTGCATAAAACCTCATTATTACCCTATTGTCATCCCAATAAAAGGGACAGTGTAAATAAAGATGTTCACTTACTTAAAATACATAAAATGGATCCAGTATTTCTTTAAAATCCGATATACTAATAAAATCCAAATAAATTAGCAAGTGCCCTTTAATCTGTAATATGATTTTTTAAGAATTGTTAATAGAATTTGTCCCTTTAATCAAATCTCACTTCAAGTCTTTCCTGTTTTATTAATTCACAATAGTCCAATTGTCCAAATAAACCAATAATCCAATAATCCAATGTCACTATATGAGCACAATATTTTTTATATCCTCTCACAAATATATTTTATTTTACCGCATCCAAATTTTGTATATTCTCAATTAAAATAATGAACCAGATGCTCCACTTTGAATATTAATACTGAAAACAAACTACCCACCCAAAGACTGTATTTATACTAGCATGGACAATTCTAGAGTATAGAATGCTCTGTAACAGTTTACAAATCTCAGTATGTAAATAATAATTTAGAAATTACTAGAATATTATATGAACACTGGATGTCAATCAAACATTTCTGGTCTAAATATATCAAGCTATTTATATATGTGCTATTAATAGAAACAATCTGACAGCTGGGTCAATAAACATTACACGTATATATAATTATATACATGGGGGTAATAGACTACTTTATTGAAGTGTTAGAGGATATGATATGAAAACATGTAGGGGACCAGTAAGATAAATTATAATTGGCCTAAGTATCGATGCAAAATGTTTGCAAAATAAGTGGGTCAATCGGCAAGTTGAATAGGATTATTTTGGAAAATAACAATTGCACGAAATAAGTTTAATATTATGTTTAATCCATAAATACGCTTTATATATTGCTAGAGGTGAAAATGTAGGGAGCATATAATGTCTTTATTGGTTAAATGATAGATACTGATTATATTTATGTATGGATTTTCATCGCGTTTCATGTTCAACTATGAACACAGTCGATAATGAAAAGCGATACGTATTGTTTCACATTAAATTCATAAGCTTCCATGCAGATGAATATCTGGTTTGATATCACATTCATGCGACGTGTAATTTTTCTTGAAAACGTTTACCTTCATATTAAACTAGAAACATTATAGTATTAATATAGGTGGTGCATTATTAATGTAGGGAATGTAGCGACACAGCCAAACCATCTGTATTATTCTGAAATACTTGAATAAGGGTGAAAGAATTATCAAAATCGGTTGATAAACAAAGAAGAAATAATCATTTGAAGTTTTTGAAACGGATATGGAAGCGGCCATTTTGAGAGCTATGACATCACGGTTCTAAATGACCAATATGGAATATTTATAAATATGAAAATGTACTGATTTATAGGGAAAATTTACAACAACTGTATGAAAAGTATGTAATACTTAATGGCAGTAATGCTTTATATGACCAGTAAAAAAATCATTCATTTGCAGTGATTTTCTTTGTTTTAAATGATATTTATCAATATTCCATCTATGGTAATATGGAACTATGACGTCATAGTTCTAAAAATGGCGGCTCCCATATTCGTTTTAGAACAACCTTTAAATGGTCATATCTTTTTTGTTTATCGTCCGATTTTGATAATTCTTTCACCTTTTTCCAAGTTTTTTAGAACACTCAATAACAAATATGTTTAGCTGTGTCGCTACATTCCCTTTAAGTGAAATATCCTCAAAAATAGGTACCAACTTAATATCAAAGTAATACATACTATTATTATACCTCACACAAAACGCCCATGCTAAATCTCATTAGCCAACAATGGGTAATTTCTAACTATCTGACTCCATGGTTATAGTATCATAGGGTCATAGTCAATCGCAGGGTGATAGTAAACAAATTATGGCTTGCGGATTTGTCTTCGTACTGTTTCGGTGATGTCACTGGCTCAGCATGGTGAAATTGCTATTTCATCCTCATAAGTACTTTACCGATTTCGATAACTACCAAACGTTTTCTTAGTTATGTTATTTCCAATCAAACGATATAACTTTCATAGCAAACTTTTTAAAAATGTTGTTTTTGAAAAAAAAAAAATCATGCAAAGAGAAATCTGTACTGAAAATGCACTTAGTGTTGGTAAAAGGGCATTTTCACATTCATGAGAGGGTGATAGTAGGACTTTTCACCCTTCATATATTGATATCTCGCTCTCATGAATGTGATATTTATATATTATCCCATACTTTTTAAAGATACGGGCATTTCTGCGTATGACTGTAATTCGCCGAAAATGTCCATTCCTATATTTTAGCCCGAGGGCAGGATATGAATTGTGTTCTTTGTTAAGCATAAAATCCATATTCTGAATGCTTATTGGCCAACTATATCCCTCACGCGATTATTGTAACATAAATTAGACACATCAGTGTATCTATATAGGATACTCGGGAATTTATGTTGTTAGAACTTGTAGTCCAACCATTTTGCGATTATATATTGGCAATAAAATATGTTTAAACCATCGGATAAAAATCCTCGAATTGAAAACCCCAATACAAGGGAAAAAATGCCACCACCACGGGTTATCTCGCCTACCGTGTTCTTGTTCATTCACAAGGAGGGTTGGGTGATGGTGTTTCTCAACTTAGTCGTTATATATTCTAGAGCATGTAGTCGAGTTTCGTAATATGTATAACTAAGAAGATACTCCAACACGGCCACCGTTACCATAAACTTAGAAACACTTTTGAAAGGTTTATTATTGTAACCCTGGTCTACTTTTAAAATTTAAGACTTCTGACTTTAATAATAATAATAATAATACATTCTTTATTTAAAGAAGGTTAACACATTATGACATACTATCAAGATGTACACATCATATTTTTACTGCGGCATTCTGTATATAGATTAACAAACATTTAGTGTTTTTTAACAAATACACTAACAATAAAACCATTCAATCTTCGACAAACACTCTGTTATATTTGAATATAGAAGAAATCTTATAAGTCTTACATAATGCACACATATATCCTAGCAAACAAATAAAATAAAAAAAAAAAAGAAAAAAAAAAGTATATCATTCATGTTAATGTGCATTTTGCAATGAACATTTTATAATTATATTTAAATGACTGGATAGTAGGAAGAGAACGTATGTCGACTGGTATATTGTTCCAAACGTGTCGACTAAAGTCACTAAAGGTGTCTTTCATGTATTTAGTTTGCGGTTTTTGTGTAACAAGATCATTTCGTGTAGCTGATCTTAGATTATACCTATTATTACATGAGAATGTCAAAAGTTGTGATATGTAATTAGGAGCTAGGTTGTTTATTGATTTATATATCAACACACCAGTATGATAATGAAATCTGTTATGAAAAGAAAGCCACTGAAGTTCAATGAACATATCCTTAGAATTAGTTCGAAAAGGTTTGTTTAATATTATTCTAGCTGTTCTTTTTGGAATTTTATGTATTTTATCTTCTATTTTTTTTGCTTTTACCCCATACAGTACAGCAATAATCAAATGTAGACATGATGTAGGCATTATAAAACATAATTCTCATATCATATGTTAAATAGTAAGATATACGTTTTAATAAGGCAATTTTAGAATTGAGTTTGGAACACCTTTTGGCTATTTTTACATTCCAAGACAAAGTTCTGTCAACAAAAACTCCCAGGACCTTTTGAACTGCGATATTTTCTATACATAAACTATCAACAGTTAATTTCAATATATCCACATGTTTGAGCTTGTGATTTGTTCCTATGACCATGCAATTAGTTTTCGCTGGATGTAATGACATATTATTCAAAATACACCACTTATTTATAATATTCAAACGATCTTGAAGTCTATTTTGTACATCCGAAATATTATAATCAGATTCGTATACTGTAGTATCATCTGCATAAATATCTGTATTTCCAGAGGTAGATGCGAATGCAATGTCATTTATGTACAATAGAAATAGCAATGGACCTAGTTTTCATCCCTGAGGAACACCTGAAGTAACTTTAAGCATCTCGGATTTTAAATATTTTACCTTTATCAATTGTTTTCTATTCGAAAGATATGAATCAAATAATTTAACGGTATTGTCTGAAATATGGTAAAGTTTCAATTTGTGTATCAATATTCTATGGTCTACAAGACCAAATGCCTTTCATAGATAAAGAAATACAGCTCCTATTAATTTACTGAGTCTATATCTTTTAACCATGCTTTTATTAACAGTGTCAGAGCAGTATGACATGAATGATATTGTCTGAAACCTGACTGGGTCTCGTATAACAGTATACGTCTTGAAATAGAATAGTATTTGAATGGCTATATGACGCTCAAATATTTTTGAAATTGTTGGTAAGATTGAAATTGGACGATAATTATATGGGTTGTCTTTATTTCCATTTTTGTGTATAGGAATCACACATGCCTCATTAAAAGTATCAGGGAACACTCCAGTTTGTATGCTGTTATTTATGATTAAAGCTATGGAGGATGGTATGTAATCACCACAATATTTCAAAATTCTAGGACCAACACCGTCTATACCTGTTGATTTGTAACTATCAAGTTTATCAATCAACTTTCTAACTTCAAAAGGTGTTATGAGTTTTATACTAAAAGAAGCATATTTCAATTTAATATAAAGTTGTTGCCGTAATTCAGAGAAATCTCCTTTTACAAAACTCGTCTTTTTAACAATGTTTGAAATATTTATAAAATGCTCATTTAATGCATTAATAATATTTAATTGTCCTTCAATGATATGATCATTTTTGATTAGCCTATCAGGTATTGAAATGCCTCCATTGTTTCTTTTCCCGTTTTGGAAATGCTTTTTAAGTTTTTCCACATATATTTTGGGCTTTTATTTTCTTTAATAGCGTTGTTATAAAAGTTTTTCTTATTTTTCTTTATCATGGATGAAATTTTACTACGTAATACTTTATATTGTTCAAACTGTTTTTCTTTATGTAGCTTATCTCTCTGATAAATAGCGTTCTTAATCTCATCAGTAAACCACCCAGGCTGGGTTTCATGTTTTATTCTCTTTTCTCGAATAGGTGCATGCTTTTCTAGAATAGTCTTTAATATTGTATAGAATACATTTAATGACTCATTTGGATAAACAAAATACTATTTCGAATGGTGATTTTGCTAAATCATTACAGAATGTATGTTCATCGAATATCTTAAAAGATCTGTATTTGATTGTCTCATGGGTAACTCGCCCTGACTTAACATTATGTGTCGATCGTGAAAAGCATACTGGATAGTGATCACTTATACTGTAAACAGGTACTTTAATTTCACATAGTAGATAGTATAATCATTAGTCATAGTCACTTCCATACACTATTTATTAAACTTGTTAAACAGTTTATCAAAAGAGGTTATGACCCTATCATTTTGCAACGCACTGCAACTGCATGTTTAGTGGTAGATCCATTTACAGTTCGTCACTATGCTTTCCTCGTTGATCGTTGATTGTGCGATGAAAGGACATATTGTGTACCCTATGATGACGTCTACCTAAATCCTTATAGGACGGTAACGTTTGTTTTTTCTTCTTAAAACTTGTCTTGGCATACCCTTAATGGTTTGTTCTGTTGCTGCTCTGGTTTTTGACAAGTCACTGAGTACTTGCTAGCTTTTGCTTTTATAGTCATGTATACATGATCACTTATGTGTTATACTTATATTGCCTATTAATTATGCCTTGTTAGTAAGAGAATATAACCTGGCGGGAATTTCTTTATTTACAGTGTCCGGTTAATAAGGTGGGAGTGAGGTTTGGTGCACACTAGAATCTGGTTTAAATCCCCAGCAACCATTTTGTCACTGACCGTTCCAAGGCTTGCGGATATGGTACTACTCAATAATTCATAATTGCGCCAACCCTATTTGTAACGTCTGTATATTTTCATATATCTTTTCTTTTATCAGTTGTTGCTTCCAAAATATAAAGCGCTCGTCTGAAATTTCGTTCCGTATTTGCGAACTACGTTTTATGTATGTAAGTATGGTATTTAATGTTTAGTCAATTACCTCAATGGACTAACCAATCTGCTTAAGGTGTTTGTAGTTATGTTTTGTTTTTATATATATCTTTACCATTACATATACGTCTATCGTTTCCTAATTTCTCTGGATGTGGACTTTATTGTTAGAGATTTCCTTTTGATGGAATGTACTTTTCTTTACACTGTCTTGTCAATTTGAAGACAGGATAATAGCGAGGTTGTGCAAACTAAAATCGATTTAAGCTAACCTGTAGGCCTTATTGCCTACTGACCGTTCCAAGTCGGTAACCCTTTCTTCACCACTCTTTCTGTTGTGTATTATCTTTTTCATTGTATAAATTAATTTGCTCTTAGTTTGTGGTACAGTGCGGATCTACGGTGCCATTGCGTGTGGGTGCTGTGGTTTCTATTGGACCTTTTATGTATTTTAGAACATGGCTTCTGAACAAATGAACGACTGGAGAGTCAGGAAGACTGCAGGTGAATGCCTCAAGTACCTCCGTGCTAAGAACAAATTTGCAGACGTAACATTCAGGTTTAAGCAACAAGACGGCTGCAAACTACATGCCCACAAACTTATATTGGCCATGAGGAGTCCTGTTTTTGAAGCCATGTTTTATGGTCCATTGGCAAACGCAGAGAATGAGATCTTGCTGGAAGAAGATGATTCTGAGACATTCAGACTGATACTTGGGTAAGATATGTGGATTTATTGACATTCAGATAGCTACTTGGGTAAGATATGTGGATTTATTGACCTGATTGCTACTTGGAAAAGATATTTGGATTTATTGACATTCCATTCAGATTGATACTTGGGTAAAATGTGTGGATTTATTGACATTCAGAGTGCACTTGGGTAAGATATGTGGATTTATTTAAGGTCATAATCACGTATTTAAATCGTGTTTGGACAATAGAGACACAGTTTAAGTTAAATGCCTTTCGGGTTAGAGATATTAAATATTATATACGTTCTCTTACCATTAAACTGCATTTTAAACTCTCATAATAAATGTAAAACTGTTTACACTGTTTACACAATAACCTCCTGTCCCATTTATTTACTGCAATGATTGCTGATTTTTCTTTCAAATGTTTCTAGTGTTTTCACTGTTACCTAACCTCTAGGCTTCATAACCTCTGCTCCCAACTAAATTCCATTTTGTTTATTTCGCCCATTGTTTTTTCGTTTGGGGCAAAACAGTTTGTTAGAAACTGGGACCATACGCCTCTTTCGATGGAATGGTGTGAATATACTTCATTGAAGGTTTCATGTTCACCGTCATATGCATACCATCTTGGGGATGGCTCAAATTTATGTACTATTGACATTTTAAATATTGAGTAATGCCCAACCCGGGACTAGAGGGCGTGAACGGTAGCAGTCATTTTTCACTTCGTTCATGAATAGTCTCAAACAAACCGAGACTGCAATACATGTATATTTTGTATTTTTCGTGTTCGGCGATTTCCAATATTTCCTTTCATACTGCTTTTAAATGATTAGAATATTACTTGTCCTCATTCAGGACATGTTGCATGGTTTGAAAAATAATCATTCTTTGAAAATCTAACACCGACAGTAGCACGTGGTAAGATTTCCCAAATGGTTACAGAACTGAAATTGTGTGTTTCAGAAATAACATAACTTCGCGGAATCTCGTAATAAATGGAATAAAATACGTTCTGTAAAATTAGTCTTGATTCTGGATTGTTTTATACGGAAGGTAAAAACATAGAAGGTTAATCCTTCCATTACAAACAACGGTGTCGGACAAATTTTTTTTGCCTGAGTTGCCCATGCCGAATGGTTGTTGGGAATGGCTGTTTGTAACTACATCGACCCGTGCGACAATCATTTGATGCGATACAATCATTTGATGCGATTGTAAAGTATGCAGTAAAGTGCCTCATGTTTAAGGAATTATGAAAAGGGGGGGGGGAGGGGGGGGCGCGCCTCACCCTAAAAATTCCGGATCATATATGTATGTCCATGTTACTGTAGATAAAATATCAAACAATTTCTATGCACGCCCAGAGTATAAAAGATTTTCTCGTTCTCTTCGCTCGCTCGACGCATAATGGCTAATGAGTGGTTTAATTTAGACATTGTTAAATACTTTTATTTGAAAACGGACTTTTTTACCCTATCAATGCACTTCCGCAACTGTTTTATGAGGCTAGAAACGGACCCGAAAATTGACCAAAATCTTACGCTCCCCATCAAACAATTTCGATGCACGCCCTCAGTATAAACAAATGTCTCGCTCGCTTCGTTCGCTCGACGCATAATGGATAAAGAGTGGTTTAAATAACACATTGTTAAATCCTTTTATTTGAAAACGGACTTTTTTTACCCTATCAATGCACTACCGCAACCGTTTTATGAGGCTAGAAACGGACCCGAAAACTGACCAAAATCTTACGCCCCCCATCAAACAATTTCGATGCACGCCCTCAGTATTTATTTTTTTCGCTCGCTCGACGCATAATGGCTAATGAGTGGTTTAATCAACATATTGTTAAGTCCTTTTATTTAAAAACCGACTTTTTTACCCTATCAATGCACTACCGCAACCGTTTTATGAGGCTAGAAACGGACAAGAATATTGACCAAAAACTTACGCCCCACCTAAGCTGAAATCCTGGATCCGCCCCTGGGGCTTGTCGTGGTCCAGTGGATATGCGGCACAAACTGAATCACCCGACTTTCAGCCTCACCTGCGACACTGCATTTCGTCGATCGATTTGTTCTTGGGCAAGATACGTTATTTGGTCTCGTCCGTTGGATAGACAAGTAAATCTGGAGGCACTGTGTATTGAAGTCTATCTTCTGAGCACGGTAAAAAGCCATAGGAATATATTCGTTATTAAGAGTAGAACAGATTCCTAGATTTCTCTCTCTCTCTATCTCTCTCTCTCTCTCTCTCTCTCTCTCTCTCTCTCTGGGGAGGCTCTAAGTAGCATATACTGTCTTGATATGAGCTTTTAAACAAAATTCAATTTCCAAAATCTATAAATGATAATGATTTTACCTACTGAAATATCATTGCAGATACATCTATACAGATGAAATTAAACTGAATGGTGATGTTGTTCTCAAATGTATCTATACTGCGAAAAAATATTGTCTAGATGAATTGGTCAGCAAATGCTCGGACTTCCTGGAGCTGTCTGTAATCGCCGAAAACGCCTGCACACTTCTGGAACAGGCCAAATTTTATGATATGCAGGATCTACAAGAAGAATGTTTCGACTTCATTTTTGATAATGCGAAAGATGTCTTCGCATCTACAGACTTTCTTGAAGTATCTAGACAGACACTCATAAGGATTCTATCAAGTAACAGTTTAGGAAGTGACGAACATGCTATCTTTCTTGCTGCGCTTCGCTGGTCTGGATATCAGTGTCAGAAGAGAAATGCCGACATTTTGCCGTCTGTCATTTCTGTCCGCGAACACCTAGGCGATGCCCTCTACCAGATACGATTCCCATTGATGCCTATTGATGTTTTTGCTCGGGAGGTCGCCCAGACGGAAATTTTGACTAACGAAGAACAATTATCAATTTACAGATACAATGCTACGAAGGAATCGCCTGATGGAAAGCAGCTTGCTGACAAGTTTTTGTCAAGTGAACGAGGTGAATCTAGAGTAATTATGAGATTACCAAAAACAGTTTGCTTAGGAAACATAGACATAGGCTTCGGAAGCACAGGCACAGCTGCGATAGTAATGCTGACAACGGCAGACATCAAACTATATAGAATTACGGGTGAATTGCTCAGAAATATTAATTCCGTAACAATTTCACAGTACGTACGCCGCGGCTTGACTGGCGCACGAAATCTACAGATTCTTGGACATGGCGATTGGAAAATAAGGAATATGTCCATACAATTTAAGTCTCCTATCATCTTAAAGGAAAATTGCCAAATCGTGGTTAAAGTATGTTATCTTTTATCTCTGAAACTACTTTACATGATCGATTGAAACTTCACACGTAGTTATATTGAGCATCATTAGACAATAGCATACAGCCGGTTCTATATCTCATGCTTTTATTCTAACAATTTATTGCCCTTTTCATACTTACTAGGAAACGTGATTACATTTGGTTTGTTTGCTTGTATCTCTGAACTACTTTACATGGCGGATTGAAACTTCACACATAATTATATTGAGCATCATTGGAAAATATCATGCAGTCAGATTCTATAACTCATGCTTTTATTCTAACAATGTATGGCCCCTTTCATACTTAGAAAACTTGACTACATTTGGTATGTATGCTTGTTTCTGTGAACTACTTTTCATGGTGGATTGAAACTTCACACATGCATCATCACACAACACCATACAACCAAGTTGTATAACTCATGCTTTTAATTTAACTAAACTATGGCCCCATTTATATTTAGAAAATTTGCCTTACATGTGCAATAATTTCGATATGCTATTTGGCAAACTTATGCCTTTCAACATACTTTCCCAATAAATAAACAAATCCTTGAAAGTCATGCGTCTGCACCGATTGACAGTGATTCTTGGTAATGCACCCTTTAAATGCTTTACGGTGCTTTTTGCTAATCTACCCTTTTTATGCTTCTGTCATGGTCTAGTATTCATTGTTTACTTGTTATTCTTTAGCTCTATCGACCATGGTCTGTTGTCCATCTGTTAACTTTTAATGTCAACACTCAAGCGCTTCCATTTTGCATCCGATCTTTACCCATGCAAACTTTGCCAAAGCATCAATATTGATGAAACCTCAGAGGACTTTGAAAAACCCCAGTATCAATAATAAACTTCAACTTCGACACAAGCAATAACTTGTCAGGCAGAAATAGATGAGATACACTATAACATTTGTTCATGTGTAACAAACATTTCTTTTTTAAATGAGATTATGTGATAGAATCCTACAGACAATGATACATTTAAATTAAATTGCTCAAACTGTTATGGCATCATTGGCCAGTAGAGCGCTACTGGCCCTCATTAGCCTCTTGTTGATAATGTTCGGTCCTATATGACCATTTTCAAAAGAGGTCAATGTGGCTGTATGATTCTGCACGAACATTAACGAAGTCTGTCTTGTCATCCGGATGCAAAGGAGCCCAAGATAGTTTCTCTGCGAAACTCCATTAAATAAAGGAAGCAATATAAAAAGATCGGACAGGGAAAGTAGCAAGGAGAAGCAAGGAGAACAGTCAACCACAAAACACAGAAACAAACATGCAAACAGACAAACAAGAAGGCAAAAGTAATAATAAAAGTAAACGACATCACAAACACAAAATGGTTAACAATGGGGCTACCGCCTTGGAACGGTCAGTGGCAAAATAGGCCACTGCGTGTTTAAACCGGTTCTAGGTTGCACCAAAGCTCATACTTACCCTACTGAAACCTTTTTCTTTCGTCGCTGTGAATCTATTAAAACTGTTGTGTTGAAGTAAGTGTCTAATGTCTAGCTATCCATACCGTTATATTTTGGTCACAACCATAATTATATGCAATTTAGGAACACCGTCGAAAACCTATGACACAGTTTCACCGGACATAATGTTTCAAATGTGAACAAACCAAGATCGAATACGTTCACATTTTTATTTCATGAAAGGTCTTTGATAATTTTTTACTTCTGGTGAAACTTTTTTTCGAAATTGAAATACATTGTTTTTGTAAGCTACAATTAGATTGAATATTACGCCGTCGAAAACCCATAATAACTTGATGGATTATTGTGTGACCTCAACAAATGGATGGAGTTTGGAAGAACGTTTTTTTAGCAAAATGTAGCGGATCTTTAATATTAATTAAATGCATCCTGACAAGGAGACACAATATGATTGCAATATGAATTTCCTCCCTTTATAATATAAAATTAAAAAATAAAATATCGCGAATTTCTCATAAAAAATAATTACACTTTATTTGTTTCTTGCATACCATAATATAATAGCATTTTATTTGTATCGGCTTTATTTATGTAACTGCAACCTATTGGTCGACTCGTTTGATCGGAACCAAATCTGGGCTATGTCGACGTTCTCGAGCCTCAGATTTGATCGATACTTGTAACGAGATTTGAAATGAAATAGATGGTTAAATTGGAACAGCAACCAGAGAGGCAGATGAGATGAAATATAAAGTTTCCCATGTCACATGCCTCAGCCAGGGAGTGAACCAACGAGGGACAGAGGTCTGTGGCTCTGAGGCAAAAGGCACCCTCCACTGAGCTACCGAGGACGCTGAACATTTCCTATACGTGCATCTCATTGATATTTTGTGTTGACATCGATCGAGATATGTACGTTAAATTGACAAAATGTCGTCATGCAACTTTAAAATACTCTATGACAACGATACAGTCAACTAGAGAGAGAGAGAGACTGACAGAAAGAAACAGAGAGAGAGAGAGAGAGAGAGAGAGAGAGAGAGAAAGAGAGAATGTGTGTATTTTCAAACTACCAAGGACATACACTCCAGCGAAATAGGGTTTGCCTACCTATGATATGATGAATGCCAACAACGAACGGATCGTACATCAACTTTCCAACAAAGGAAATTTCAAAATTCGCTGAAAACACATTGATCATGGAGATATAAACATACGTATATAGTTGAATCCATATGATAAATAGATGTTAAAAAATAACTTGTTTAAACTACGGATAATCTCACACCTACTACAATTCGATAACTGAAGTTATTATCCAAGTATGTACTCTTGAACACTCGCCCTTAAATCCTGTCTGATCTATATTCATAGACAGCCTGAGATAATGGCATGAAACTCATCAACAGCCTCAGTGTCACTCACCAAGTAAGGTGTCATCAAATGTGTATGTCCATTCCAGTGATGAGGGACAACAATAAGGAAAACTTTACTAGATGATGAGGAATATATTTGTTTAAACATATCAGACATTTACATAAGAAAAAACTGTTATTCTTTCATGCAGTTTTACATATTACAATCATGAATTATGTTTGTTTTTTTCGCAGGTAATAGATATTATAAATATGTCACGTTATCTATATTGTTTACAAGTACAGCGTCCTCAGTCTCTCTTGTATCTGTTGTTATCGTGTTAACACAAACAATGTCAATGGGATTTGCGCCTCTTGTTCACGAACTCAATGGGCTTTCACACACTTGGTATAATCTGTAAAATGTGAAGTTTATTTTGGTGATTTATGTTAAGCACTTGTATGCCATTTGTGTTTGTTATTTTAAACTTTAGTAAAACGTCTCCCGCGTTTGCAATCAGGACATTATTCATTCGATCATGGAGATCGCTGAGCCCGATACTTATATTTAGATATCGGTGGTACATTTTCAAATGTTTTTGTTATCTCACTTAAATTTCGATTCGGTGGTTCCACTATTCCGGTCGATACAGGCTCTGGGTATTGTTTAACCACACAAAGGATATGTTGTCTGCTTTTTAATTTAGTCTTTTGAATGTTACTTATGATGCGCAGGCTTCATAACCGCTGCTCCCAACTAAATTCCATTTTGTTTATTTCGCTCTTCAGTGCATATATAAATACAACAAACAATAGGCTAAGCATAGACAGCCACAAAGAAGGTACTCAGTGACTTGGCAGACGCCAGAGCAACACGAGAATAAACCACTGAGGGCACGACAAGAAGCCATATATATTGGACTCGATGATCCTATAGACCATACACAAATTAAGTCTGAAATTGTTCACTAAATTAATTTCACAAACAAGCTGAAATATGCTTTACGTGGATCAAGGGCAAGAACTATGACACGCATTTTTCACTTAATACGTATAAATCCCCATTGCTAATGCCAGTAGAAGTAAACGTGCACATGGCTAGAATCAAAAGGTTTTAACTGGGTTGTTTTAAGGTTTGCAGTAGCCGTCAGTTTAAATGTTGATGCTTGTATTTCAAAATATATTCTGAGTTGAGGACTGTGGTTGTGATTAATAAAAATGCAAATGCAAAATACGGATGCAAATGATACGGGAAAAGGTGCGAACTCATCGTTTGACAACCTTTCAGCTTGGAGTTTCAATCAACATTGAGTATCTATAACACATGTGTGAGTTTCATACAACATTATAATGTTAAGTTTTGAGATGTGGATGGCATGGGATAGCATTAAATTGTATTGTATCATGTCGATCTGTATACTTCTGCCGAGACAGGATTTTTCTCAGGCACCCTGTTTCTCGGCAGAAGTATACAGATCGACATGATACTTTCCTATCTCGTCAGGTGCACCTCTTTTGATGACGTCAGCACCAATTTTGATGACATCACGGTATATTTGATGAAGTATGGGAATTTTTGAACGGACAAAATGTGAAAAAGGGTAAATTAAATGATTTTAAACGATCAATATGATAAATAGAATATCATGTTAGTGTCTGATCGTATCCAGTTTATCAGGTTCGGCAAAATGATATATAGGGTCCTATAGAAACCACAGCGTCCAAACGCAATGGCATCGTAGGTCCGCACTGTACTGCAAACAAGGACCTGAAACTACAATGAAAGAGGCAAAAAACAACAGAAAGGGTGGTGGAGACAGGCTCGGGCTTCATTTTTTTCTCAGCCTCACCTGATAAACTGGATAAGATCAGGCACTAACGTGATATTCTCTATGTCCTTCTGTCTTTCAGGGCTCAATAAAGTGTCCTGTTGTTATCCCTTATAGTGTTCTGTTGTCGGGTACTTGGCTTCTATTTGTCCATGTTTAGGATGGCTAAATTCTGTAAAATCTGCATTTCCTGTTCGTCTTTGGTATCACATTTTGCAACCAAACGCAACGGTTCTAGTTTAGGTTTTCACATAAATTAGAAACACGATTTACATCTAGGTTAAGGGATACGTCAACTTGAAATTAATACTTATAAAAAGTGTGATCACAAATGTCCCCAATACATTTCAAAACGAGACGTAAGCGTCTGTAGTGAGTGCTGATATATTTGCCGTGCGACAGATTCACTGTGAAAACACTGTCAAGTGTTTAATGATGAGATTTTACATTTTGCCGACGTTTTCCGTATCCGTTATTTCGTGCATTAAATCGAAATACGTTTCTTCATTCACAATGACGAAACTCTTTTGCTTTTTGCTGTGTAAGTATACGTTTGCACTATATTCGTCGTACCACAGTGCGCGTAAGAACAGATCGCTGGAGGATAGTCGCTCTTGGAGGAACGAGTAGGTAGCAATGTTTTCTAGTTGCTGGACACAATTAACCTGCGAAAGAAAGTGGTCAATTCTGGTTTAAAAATAAATAATAACATATGTATATAATCATAAAGATTTCCAGAAGGCGAAGGGAATGGATTTAACCTAATATTGGTCGAACTTGTTACACGACCTATTTGTCATTATAGCTGTTTCTATCCTATATAACTTGTTACACGACCTATTTGTCATTATAGCTGTTTCTATACTATATAACTTGTTACACGACCTGTTTGTCATTATAGCTGTTTCTATCCTATATAACATGTTACACGACCTGTTTGTCATTATAGCTGCCTCTATCCTATATAACTTGTTACACGACCTGTTTGTCATTATAACTGCTTCTATCCTATACAACTTGTTACTCGACCTATTTGTCATTATAGCAGTTTCTATCCTATATAACTTGTTACACGACCTGTTTGTCATTATAGCTGTTTCTATACTATATAACTTGTTACACGACCTGTTTGTCATTATAGCTGCTTCTATCTTATATAACTTGTTACACGACCTGTTTGTCATTATAGCTGTTTCTATCCTATATAACTTGTTACACGACCTGTTTGTCATTATAGCTGCGTCTATCCTATATAACTTGTTACACGACCTGTTTGTCATTATAACTGTTTCTATCCTATACAACTTGTTACTCGACCTATTTGTCATTATAGCAGTTTATATCCTATATAACTTGTTACACGACCTGTTTGTCATTATAGCTGTTTCTATACTATATAACTTGTTACACGACCTGTTTATCATTATAGCTGCTTCTATCCTATATAATTTGTTACACGACCTGTTTGTCATTATAGCTGTTTCTATCCTATATAACTTGTCACACGACCTATTTGTCATTATAGCTGTTTCTATCCTATATAACTTGTTACAGGACCTATTTGTCATTATAGCTGTTTCTATACTATATAACTTGTTACACGACCTATGTGTCATTATAGCTGCTTCTATCTTATATATGTACTTGTTACACGACCTGTTTGTCATTATAGCTGTTTCTATCCTATATCACTTGCTACACGACCTGTTTGTCATTATAGCTGTTTTTATCCTATATAACGTTATATATATGCATTTTGGGCGTTGTGGCCCAAACTTAGTTTGGGCTAAATCGGCTTAAAATGCATATATGAAAATCACCATGAAATGGTGATTTGCCTAATTAATCAAAACTTTTTAAACCCTCAAACTACTAAAGATTTTAAGTTTGAATTATATAATTTGACACGTTTTTTACTATCTAGATTTTTTTACTATAAAATCAAATTTCTATATGTCTCAGCCTAATACACTCAACAATGTATGGCTTTGCTACTTCCCAATATCTGTGTTTTAATCTAACTAAGTGGGCACCACAACCAACACAAATCTGAAATTTTGCGCTTGTACCTTTTCCACATTTTAGACAAGGCAAAACTTTACTTTTCTTTAATCTGTATTTATGCAAACTGCAATAGTTTGAATCCTTTGTTGTTTTATTTTTACAAGGTTCGTGACATCCAACCTTGAGAAATTGACAAATGTTTTTAGTGATTTCTATTTTCTTGATTTCCATTTTCTCTTTTTGGTTATAATAAATAATTTTTTTATATTAAAATTATTTTTTTTCTTATATATATAACAAAAATGAGTTCTGAAGACGTAAAGTACATTTTACAATTGCACAGAGACGGAATCATTAATAATGATCAGCTTAGAAAAATGGTTGATGCTCTTAAAGAGCCTATAAAAGAGACCATAAAAGAAGTTCTAAAGGAAACTCCAAAAGAAGTTTCAAATACTAAATTGCAAGCATTTGAAAATCATCAAAAGAGACGGCGTGAAAAAAAACTACGTAAAAAAGAAAAACAAAAACATGATAAATCAAAAGAAAAACATGATAAATCAAAAGAAAATGTTATAAATGAACTAAAACAAGTTTTTAAAGCTAAAAAAGCTAAAAAAAGTATTCCAGACTTAAAAATGGTTGACAGACCCATATGTGTTATTTTAAGGCATACATAAGTGGTATTTCATAGTTTATTGCACTCATGGACAGACTCAATAAAACCGAGTCTGCTACTTTTTCTCTCTTGTTCGTTTTTGTTGCTTCCAAGGGATCCACTTTTAGTATGTGTACATTCAGCTTAAATAAGTGTTTAAACCTTAATCCGGTTTAAACCCGAAGCAGCCTTTTTTGCCTCTGACCGTTCCAAGGCGGTAGTCCTATTGCCAACCCTATTATGTTTGTGATATCATATCTTAACTTGTATTATTATACTCACTGTAAACCCTCCATGTAAAATCCCCATACCCTGCCTGATTGATATGTCGCGCTATCACCCTGAACGCGTCATAGCCTGTGATAGCGCAAAATATCATCCCGATAGCTTTTAGAAAAGCTGAGTTCTAAAAATAGCTTTTTTTCAACAACAACAACAACAATTTTTTCTTCATTATCGATTATATTGGTATACTAGGAGTATTTGTTCGGTATAATACAATAAATATCACATCCTGTTGAGGGTGCCAGTGCCAGTGTCGCCTCGGTCGATATTGCATTCTCGGGTTGATAATATCCACTGGCACCCTCGCACCCTCAAGAGGATGTTATATTTACATATTCATCTTTGCAATTATTTTTTGTTTCTGTGCGTGTTTTTATTTGGCTGTAGTCCTTAAATGCTACATTTCCTGTCCGACATGTATAACTACTTTTAATGATATTGTTAAGAAACATGCAGTTTTAGCCTTAATATGTCATAAACGGTATTGGTTATGGCATTATTGCTATTTCGGTGACTATCTATGACAGAAATCAAGCCTTTCAGAAAAGCATATACAATTTACGAACCCAGACATAAGTTCCTGGCTATCTAAAATTGACCTTGACAAACCGCAAAAAAAGATTAATAGCAGACAAAATGTCTCTTCCTTCCTGAGGTGTTTCGAATTACGTATGTGTTGTATATTTTTACAACAATTTATACGTTTATCGTTTACTAATTCCTCTGGATATGAACTTTATTGTTAATGATTTCATTTTGATGGGATGTGCTTTCTTTTGTTTGCACTGTTTTGTCAATTTGGGCGCGGAGGACCGGGTAATAGCGAGGGTGTGTACACATGGGGTCGAATTGGGCTAACCAATGGGCCGTATTGCCTGCTGGCCGATCCAAGTCGGTAACGCTATCTTCACCACTCTGTGTTCTGTTTCATTGTACATTGAATTTCTCTTTGAGATGCAGTACGGAGCTACGGTGTTATTGCG
Source organism: Cyrtodaria siliqua (assembly GCA_037043455.1). Classification (NCBI taxonomy): domain Eukaryota; kingdom Metazoa; phylum Mollusca; class Bivalvia; order Adapedonta; family Hiatellidae; genus Cyrtodaria; species Cyrtodaria siliqua. Next base: position 37,992 of record JAWPHD010004008.1, read on the forward strand.
TTTGGGTGCTGTTATTTCTATATGACATTTTTCCTGATATTGGTTTGCCAGAAAAAAGATTCCCTAAAACATATAATTATGACAATTACTGCAATGAATATGCAAGTGAATTGCAAAGGTCAGACAATTACCAAACCAGTCGCATGACTTGCGGCATAATTAGTTGTTAAACGGTTCGTTCGCTTGTTGATCTAGCTTTCGCAACGTCATTTGGGTACTTACATTTTTGTAGGTTTTATTGTAACATTTCGGCCAATCTATATTATTAAAACTGCGTTTGAAACAAAGTTAAAACACAATACTCTCAGCAGGTACAGGTATAACCAGGTCACGGTATCAGCAATTTTCTAGCGTGTACTTTTTCAGTTCTCATTCTGTTGTACTGTTTTATTCTACAGCGATTAAAGTACAATTATAAGGGATAGCGACATGTAATACTGCTTTGATGATACGTGTGGTTTCTACTCTAATATATGTAAACGTGACTTTAACAACCAATGTAATCGTCATCAAAAGCGTATCCGTGGCCGGGATGGTAAAAACGCTGCGTTTGAAACCTTCATGCCTCTCACCGATGTGGGTTCAAATCCCGCTTCTATCTCGACTTGTAAGTGAAAAAGTGGCTATTCTTACAGACTGCAGGAGGTATACAGCACCGGTTCGACCCAGGACAAAGTGGACGGTCCGCCTCCACTACGAAAGTATCGACTATCATATGTAGCCTAAAAGGGGCTGAAAATTACGTAAAATACAATTTAACCAACAAATCATCATCGAACTATAGACTATTATAAATAAAATAAAAACACACACCCAAATAGGGCATCATTATTCGTCTTATTGTTACTTAACATAATTGCATTACTCTATCATGTTCTATAACATAAATACAACTGACAAAGATGTATGCATGTAACTAAATATTACCTTGATATAGATTAAAACTAACGAATAAACCATTTAAAGTTGTACAACTATATAACGTTTCTCAAATTTCAAATTCGCTTGACCTTGTGACATCTTTTAGCAAACAATGCTTTATGAATCGTCTTAAATATCATGATAAAGGTTTAATGGTGGATTTTTTAATACCTTCTATATGTGCTTGTAAATTGTCACGTTTGTATATAAAAATATATATTTATGTTTTTGCCAATACATTTCATTATTTACTTACAGTTGTTTGGTAATAAACTATTACTCATGTGCATAGACCGAACATACCCTAGCTACAATGATCGATGCTTAGTGCACGGAACTTGATATGTTCACATTATACAAAAACAGTTCAATGTTGTAATTTTAATGTTGCGAGACGTATACACCTTACAAATTCCGGTTATGTTTGAGGGTTATTTTTGTGTCAGTTTGTTGGAAGGAGCTCAGTTTCTAAATATGGTGTCTTGCCAGATATTTGCAGACGAATATATAGAGAAGAATAAGAAGCAAATATATAATAGTCAGAAAAACATCTAGATCGGCGTGATATCCTTCTCTTAGGTGAGTTATATGCATTGACCTGCGGTATTAAAGGTTAAGTCAATTGAAATACGGAGGTTTTTTATTCATGCATTGCGTTATGTGTTCAATGGTCCCCTTGTTCAGTATTTATTCAGAAACCTCGCCGAAAGTTCAAACTGGAGTCGTGCCGCATACTCCCATTTATATAGTTTCACAGCCCTCTGGTGGGATACTCCATCTGTAGTTCGAATTAGAGGATCATAGCTCCATGGTCGGTACAGAAATAAAACATAAGAGCCAATTTCTCACAGCTAGGGATAATGATACGCAGTCTGTAACTTCACTTTATAATCTATATGCCTAACTTGACTGATGATCGAGTGGTTTTAGCCATATAATTATGTGTTTTATTTTTATTGTCGTTTGATGCAAATAATATCAACAGTGTAAAGTATCCAGGTGCGACAAAGGGTACTTGATATATGTTATTGACATGCAAACAGGTAAAACGATATATTGTAAGCGCAGACATAAATTGCACAGTGAAATATATTTTTCGCTCAGATTTACGCATTACACCTACTATATCGATGGCTACACAGATAAGATTGTGGATTTACACATTACACCTACTGTATCGATGGCTAAACAGATACGATTGTGGATTTACACATTACACCTACTGTTTCGATGGTTACACAGATAAGATTGTGGATTTACACATTACACCTACTGTATCGATTGCTACACAGATAACAATGTGGATTTACACATTATACCTACTGTATCGATTGCTACACAGATAACAATGTGGATTTACACATTACACCTACTGTATCGATGGCTACACAGATAAGATTGTGGACTTAAACATTACACCTACTGTATCGATGGCTAAACAGACAATGTGGATTTACACATTACATCTACTGTATCGATTGCTACACAGATAACAATGTGGATTTACACATTACACCTACTGTATCGATGGCTACACATATAAGATTACACATACTAAATCGATGGCTACACAGATAAGATTACACCTACTATATCGATGGCTACACAGATAAGAGTACACCTACTATATCGATGGCTACACAAATAATATTGTGGATTTAAAGCGATACAGGGCAATCCTGATTTTTTAAAACCTCGCGACGTTCCGTTATTTTTTTCTACATAAGTTCCATTTGTTCAATCATTAATATTCCTTATCAGAAAAATATAAAGCAAATTGTTTTGCATATTACTAACTCTGGATTACATTTCACCAATAATATATTCAAACCGAATATCTTTAATTGTACGATGACCGGACAGGCTATGGACCCTATGATGACACCTATCTAAAGCCCATTGGGACGGTGGCGTTTGGTGTTTGTCTATGATCTTTCTTGTCGTGCCCTTAATGGTTTATTCTCTTGTTGCTCTGGCTTCTGCTAAGTTATTGAGTACCTTCATTGTAGCTTTCTAGGCTATTACTTTTTTTTGTATTATATTTACACGAGCATGTTTGTGTTTTACTTATGCTGTCTTGTTGGTTAGAGATTAGATCATGGCGGGGATTTCTTTATTTACACTGTCCTGTTTTAATGGGATGACAGTAGGGAAAGTGTGAGGTTTGGTGCACCCTAGAACCGGTTTAAACCCCACAGTGGCCTACTTTGTCACTGACCGTTCCAAGGCGGTAGCCCTATTGTCAACCCATTTGTGTTTGTGATGTCGTTTGCTTTTATTATTACTTTTGCCTTCTTGTTTGTCTGTTTGCATGTTTGTTTCTGTGTTTTGTGGTTGACTGTCCTCCTTGAATGCTACTTTCCCGGCCCGATCTTTTTATATTTCTTTGCACAGATTGTTAATATCAATAAAAGCTTAGAAAAGTTTGAAACCAGCTAAAGCGGATCAGTAACACCGGAGTTATGGCCCTTTTAGGCGCTGGATTTCAGTGCAACTTGGCAGGAATTACCAAGCCTAGTTGCGCATGTTGTTGTCGTGCTCCTCATCAAAGACTCAATATAGCCAGTAGAGCAATACAGGCCCTCTAGAGCCTCTTGTTTTTTTACATATTAAAATTATTGCTCATTCAAATGGATATAATAAACAATGAGTTTTAAAAATCTTGGTTTAGACAAAGTATTGTTTACTGTTATATTGAATATCGAGCATACAATAAGGTAATCACCAAGGCGTTAACCTGTAGCTACACAGGTCGATGTCCATATCCAAGGAGTGATTGTCATCAAATGCCTTCTATAAGGGTTGATGACGCGATAGATATGGAAATTAACCTCCACCGAGGTTGTGAATGACGTTCCTCCAGTGAAGACTGATAACGGCCCACCTCGTGTCCCGGGGGTTGTCGCTACTAGAACCTGACCATGTTGCGCAGGTACGGGGACCGTCTCCACCGCTCGTAACATTATACGTGGAAGCTTAGCTCCACTCCGGAAGGCTTATCTCCACACCGGGAGGCTTATCTGCACCGGACGGTTTATCTGTAATAATACATACGTTTTAGATGTCGGTTCATAAACACATCAATCTTATATAATTATCATTGCACCAACAAATCATCTAATAAATATATGCAAGCCACTCTCTAATTATGATGAGTAGCAATGGATGCATATGCTACAACGTCATGTATACGCGTCGAACATTTATACTAGTCACTCATCTCATTGTTAACTAATGCACCTAATATACAACGTCATCAATTCAATCGTGTATTACAAACACTGAGTTATACGCCAACGTTAACTAATGCACCTATTATACAACGTTATCAAATTAATATTGTTTTACAATTAATGATCAATAACAATAATTACATCTAATAAAGTAACTTCAAAATCATATGCGTCTCAAGTTAATGTTTGCGAAACATAAAAGCTAACCGGATTTCGTGACATCGCCAACCAACTGAATACAACTGTACGATAAAAAATCATAAAATAAATACTGACTACATATTGCCTGTGAATTTCGCCGGTTCCAACCTCTGCTCAAACAAAGTAACTTTCAATCAATCCCGGCCAGGACTTGAGAACAATGCATTTTATAACCGACGTTCCGCCAAAAACATTATTTCCCACGTTCATTCCGTGATACACGTGGCTAAATCCGCAGTATTAAATTCTACACGAAAGGACCCTTGCACCATTGTTCCCTTTAAAGAGATAGACTTATACTTTTACATGCATTAGCACAAAACTAAACATATTAAATGACCCTCCGGACGCCCTCTGTCGGCCACTTAAAATTGCACGCTTTTCCGTGTTACCATGATATACATGGACATTGTGAATTGGTTTCAACTGAACAATGGATTAGCGTGTGACTGACATGTGCTCGAAAGAGCTGTGTACGACCAATACGATCTACTCGTGATTATTTTGTGACAGTGTGGAATAAGTTAAACTATACCATGGAAGCCAGTATCACTGTAGGGATCCGTACACCGGATCTTGGTCAAGACCCCGTTCACTAGTACGGAGTTTTGGTCAGCCATGTTGTAGAAAACGTGCGGATAACAACAGCAAATGTAGGTTAACCACGTTTTTCTCCTATTTTTGTTCATGTATATGAATAATCAGTATTGCTATATGTTGCGGAAACATTTCCCCGTTCAAATATTACCGTACATTGTTGACATATTACTTTAAATGCTACAATTCGGATGAAAGAAAAACAATTGCCGGTGCTGAAATTCGGCCAAAGTACCCTTCAGCAATAAATATCTCATTAATTTTCAAGTAAATGAAAATTTTGAATTGGCAGATTTATTTGTTTTTCCAATATACGTGCATGTTCAAAATTTCAGCATCATTCATTCGAAATTGGCCGAGATATGAATCGAAACAAAACGTGCCCAGCGTAACTAATTCATATAAAAAGGCGCTGATTTGTGTACGGAGTCTTGTCCATGTACTGTACGGGGTTTTGCAATGCTAAGATTGTTTTCGCTGCTCTGCACTGATGTTGTTTACTTATATTTGTAGTAATTCGTAGACATTATTTAGGTCCTATATGTCTTATACCATTTTGTATTGATAAGACGAAAAAATGCAGAAAACTAAAACTTAAAAGGGGTAATTCTTGAGAAAGACTCCGTACTTATTCCAAATAACTACATGTACTACAAACTAAGTCCAGACATATATTATTGTCTGTTAGAATTGATACAGTGGGCCAATTTTAGCTCATTGTGACCACAGTTAACGTCATATAATTTTTTTTTCTCATTTACAACAATCCATTACATTGGTCAATGTTTATTCAACTTAGAAATGAGTTAATTGCTTTAATCCGCGATTCTAAGGAATCATACAAGTCAAAACTTACATCCCAGTTAACTGATAAATCAATCTCCCCGGGTAAATGGTGGCGTATAGCAAAATCGATTTCTAAATTGAACAAGGTAACTCAACCAAACTTTCCAATAAAAAATAACGGTCGTATTTTAATACATCCAGTAGACAAAGCAAACTCATTGAATTCTTCCTTTCCTGCAACATCTCATATTGAACATGAACCGGAATTACCTACTTTTTATAATCGCACTGACTATAAAATGAATGACTTTATTATAAATGAAATGGAAGTAATTGATCAATTGAAAATCTTGAAATTATCGAAACCTCCAGGCCCAGACATGATTAGCCCAAAGTTGTTAAAATTAGTTTTAAATAGCATCGCTGCTCCATTGACGCGACTTTTTAATCTGTCATTGTCCACTAGAAAAGTACCATATCAATGGAAACAGGCGAATGTAACTCCTATTTTTAAGGGCAAGGGAGAACCTGACATGCCGGGAAATTATAGGCCTATATCCATTACCAGTATTATTTGCAAATTAATGGAAAAAATCGTATTTAAACACTTGTTCAACTATATCAAAACGAATAACCGTCTGTGCAAATACCAGGCAGGCTTTCAACCTAGAGACTCTACAGTAAATCAGCTCATAGAAATATATAATAACATAATAAGCAACCTCGACGCTGGGAAAGATGTACGATTTATATTTTGCGTTTGACAAAGTATGGCATGCTGGGTTCTTTTTAAATTAGCTAAATATGGATCAATGATTCATTATGTAACTGGATACGTAGCTATCTCTCTGATAGGCAGCAAAAAGTAGTCCTAGATGGATTTTCTTCAAGCTTCAGTACTATAGATGCAGGTGTTCCGCAAGGCTCTGTTTTAGGTCCGTTTCTATTTCTGCTTTATATAAATGACATCACAGATGACTTATTGAATGATGTACGGTTATTTGCTGATGACACTTCTCTTTTTGTTGTAGTTGATAAAAACCCAGTAGAATGTTCCAACTCTCTTACAAATGATCTTTGCAAAATATCTGAATGGTCAAAAAAATGGGCTGTTACATTTAATCCTCAAAAAAAAAAAAAAGCCTTGTTTGCACTAGAAGAAACTATAACCACCCACCAGTCTACTTTGATAATGATATAGTACAAGACGTAGCGTCACATTGCCACCTTGGATTAACAATTCAGTCCAATGCAACTTGGTCGCATCATATAGAAAATATATACGAAAAAGCATGTGCGCGATTTAACATTCTAAGAATGCTTAAGTACATACTTGACAGACATTCTCTATTGAAAATATATATCGCCTTCATAAGACTTATACTTGAATATGGAGATTCAGTATGGGATAACTGTACACAGGGAGAATCTGATCTATTAGAGAGCGTCCAAGTTGAAGCAGCACGAATAATAACAGGCCTCAGATGCAATTCCTCTAGATCATACTTATATACTGAATTGAACTTAGAAACATTAACAAAAAGAAGAAAAGATCATAAACTTGTAACTATTTACAAAATAATGTATGGCATAAGTCCAGATTACATGTATAACTTAATCCAGCCATACTTACCTGTAAACAATAATTATAACCTTCGAACTTCAGGATTAAACAGGATTAAACGTCTCCCTCTTTGTCGTACAACATCATATTATAACAGCTTTCTGCCGAGTACAATTAAATTGTGGAATATTTTACATTTAGATGCTAAAAATGCATCATCTGTTGAACAATTTAAGCATAAACTTATTGAACATAGGACTGACAGTCCATATCACTATAATACAGGAAATAGGAATGATAACATCATCCATTGTCAATTAAGAAATAACTCAAGTAATCTAAATACGCATTTATTTGACCACTTCTTGACAGATTCAGCAGTATGTCCGAAATGTGGCAATCCATGTGAGGACAATACTCATTTTTTTATCAACTGTCCACTGTATAACCAATTCAGAAATGACTTACTTGATACCCTAGCCAATCTTGTTGATGTCACGCATATCAACATTGACTTGATACTGAATGGCAGTTCCAATCTTGACGATACTACGAACTCAGAAATTGTACTTATCGTCCACAAATACATCAAGTGTACCAGGGGATTTTCGTAGAATTATAGATGTATGTACATGTACATATGTATATGTATGTATATACTATTGTATTTTCAGATATGTTTTGTCACAATGCTAGAAGTTTTTTTTTATATATTATCATCTTTCTTCCTTTTTTATTGTAATTTTTATTTGCTTGTTTGTCTGTTATCTTAAATTCCAAAATTAACTATTGGTTACAGAAACTCATACTAAAACCAGTATATTTTGTAATAATCGGTACATTTTTATATATATTTCGTATTGGTTTCCAGTATGATTTTCTTTCTGTTGATTCTTTTTTTTTTCTCACTTAAATTCTTTCTTATAGTACAAACTGTTAATACTAAACAATCACGGTACACATGTTTCAAAGATTCTAAGTTAATTGTCAAACCAATATATGCAAACTGTACTACAATTCCACATTTTTATGTTATGTTTGATATGAATTTATTGTTTATATGTACCTTGATATGGGAGAGGTCTTACATAGGCATTGCCTTTTGTCCAATCCCATTCAGTACTTGAATAAAATATTGTTTAAATAAAATATTATTATACGTCCCACAGGCGTTAAAAACCCTTACCGTATTTTTTCAAACAGTTTGCCTGTCAGGTTAAAATTAATTCTATGCCCCATACTGACATCTAAACTATGTCAAACTTTCCTAAGCATGTTAATAGGAAATGTAATTGGGTTAATATTAATTATCTATATAGCTCGCATGATTATATCTGTTCAAGGAAATCTACGTGGATTCAGTTCTAATGACACTACATTGACTGTTTACAAGCATTCAGTGAATGTTTTATGTATTACATGTAATGCAAGTACCATTAAAACCATAGTTTCATACAATATATTTAAAGCAAAACTCCGTACAGTAAAAAGAGAATATTTGCAGTACTCCGTACACAAGTGCCCAAGACCCCGTACACAAACATTAATTTTGTTTCGATTCATATCTCGGTCAATTTCGGATGAATGAAGTTCAACATTTGAACATGCACGTATATTGGAAAAACAAATAAATCTGCCAATTCAAAATTTTCATTTACTTGAAAATTAATGAGATATTTATTGCTGAAGGGTACTTTGGGCGAATTTCTGCAGCGGCAATTGTTTTTCTTTCATCCGAATTGTAGCATTTAAAGTAATATGTCAACAATGTACGGTAATATTTGAACGGGGAAATGTTTCCGCACCATATAGCAATACTGATTATTCATATAAAATGAACAAAAATAGGAGAAAAACGTGGTTAACCTACATTTGCTGTTGTTATCCGTACGTTTTCTACAACATGGCTGACCAAAACTCCGTACTAGTGAACGGGGTCTTGACCAAGATCCGGTGTACGGATCCCTACAGTGAGTATAGTAGGGCAGTCATCATTACATACTAATTGGAAGATTTCGACATTTGAAAGTTTCTAAATACTATTATACTTTGTGAACCTAAGACATTTAATAATAGGGACTATTTAAGTAGTTAACAAATGTAAGGACTAAAAAAACACTATACGAAACGGATATGCATATATATATAACAGGATGTTCATAACGTATTATGAATGTGTAATTATTCGGACTGTTTTATATGTACCAATAAATTATGGAAATCACAACGCAAAGTTCGGACCATGTTTTAAATATACCAATCATGGCATACGACCCCGTAGTGCTACACCTTTTGCATGGTTTGTGTGGTTCATGGACATTGTACACATGCTACAATACAATGTCTTCCCTGAAAAACCTTTCTCGTAGTACCTTTAACATAAATTGACATAATTTATAATCGAGGGTAAACAGGTAAGATATGCTGCACATGCGCAGTGACTTGATACGTGGCTTGGTTTAGCGTAACAAAGAAATCGGGTTATTATGGATATCACATTCCGTCTATGAAATCTTCGTTTAACAGGTAAGATATTTGTATTTCAAAATATGTACATAAATCAATTCATATTTATGGGTGTCGTTGATGCACATGTCATATACTATACGCATATATAAACAATGGGTGTCTGTTCTATGCCATTTTGAAGTAATGAAATCAATAGTAATAGTGTGCACTCAACAAGACCGTGTATCGTATATTAAGATCAATTCATTGAAGCCCATTCATACAATATGTATCATTTGGATTATTGACAGGGGACATGTGCTTACATTCCATGCCTAGAAATTATGTTCACCGGAGCCGTTAGACGAGCGGGAATATACTTGTCAGGCAGGGAATGTCCATATCCTCTGATTCCAAATAACGAATTGTCACTTTGCAAAGTGTGTATTGTTTCTTTTTAATAGAAAAATACAAACGCCTATTTCATTTCTGTGTCTAAATGTTAACTTCCGTGGCGTCAACATTGAACGTCGCAAAATTTGGTCGAATCTTTAAGATGTATATTAGTAGTTAACCAAAAGATCAAACCATCCTAAATAGATTCCGACAGTTGTTATGTATTAATGATTGATATAACCCCAGACTTCAAAGTTGTAAAAGCAAAATCATCGGATTGCAAATACTGCCGCCATGAGGGTTTTAAAAATTTATATAAATGATTCTGACGCCGGAATAAAAATTGATCATGTGACATATATACAGTACGACATGGGTAATACGTTCTGCAAAACAATTTTAAAATATGGTGTGTTCTGATCATCTATAACTCAAATGCTAAAGAAAGTTGTGTTATTTCTCGCCTTTTATTTGGGTTGTTTGTTAAAAATGTAACCTGGCGGATATATATTTATTACACAGTCACGTTTTATTGGGATGACAGTAGGTTAAAAATGAGGTTTGGTGTACCCTAGAACCTGGTTTAAAACCCCATGCGGCCTTTTTTACCACTGTCCGTTCCATGGCGTTAGCCTTTTTGTCAAGCCTTTTTAGTTTGTGATGTCATACCCTGCCTTTATTGATCTATGTAATTATTGTTTGGTTGTGTGCGTGTTTGTGGTTGACTGTGGTCCTTGAATGCTACATGTCCAGTTCGACCTTTACATCTACTTATCTCTCTATTTGGGTTGTTTGAAAGAAACAGATGTTTTAAATATCTGTAATAATACACATTTATCTTTGAGAAAATATTCCAACTATATACGGTCTTCAACATTAATCCAGTTTAGAGAATGCCCGACTCTGTGTTTGGGAACAAGATACGTTATATACAATATATCAAACTTATAAACCAAACTTTATATTTCTTATATTCTCAATGTAAGCATTGGTTATTATTGACTGATACAAATGCAAACAAATGTATTTCGTTTTCATTATTTATGTAGATTTATAGAAAAACAATTAAACATGCAATGCATAAATGTGAAACAATCTTGACGTGTCATAATCTGCAGTAGTGAGATATATGTATCATGCTACGAAATACGTTTATATATTTATCACATAACATGGCTTCTGGGAGTGCAATAAAGGCATGACTTATTTCTCGTAATGCAATACTGTATTACAGATGCAAATGAGGACCGAATCACTGTGTTTGTATACAGTAAAACATTTAATCCCAATTATTTGCATGGTTTATCATACGATGCTTTCAGACACCTTAACTTTTTATCATTATTTGAAATCTTACATCATAAAATGCTTGCCAGTAATGCTAAATTTATTTTAAGGTGTCGCATTATTTGTAGGGCGAACGCATGTACGGCCACTAACGTATCGACGTCATGTAAACAACAAAACGACGTCATGATTTCTTTTACAAAATCCCGTATATAAGATAAATTGATAACGCTAAAGTGAAACTATCACGTCGTACGTGTGTTATGTGATAAACAGTATCTTACATTCGTGACTGTGTATTATTGACTTTAATAAACGAGTTGGATAAAAAGATGGGATACTCGGCAAAGCCTCGTATCTTTTCATTTTATCCAACTCGTTTATTAATATCAATAATCACTCATGTTAGATCCTCCATATGAATATAAGTTCAATATGTTTTACTATAAATTAAACCACCATAAAAATCGCAATGGTATATGTTTTTCAAGTGACGTGTAACGAATTGTTTGCAAAGTTAGTAATTAGTTATTTATTACAATGTGTATAATACATGTTTTACAGAAATAGTTATGGGTGTGGATATCAGCACCTACCGCTGCCATATTGGCACATTTCACCATGGTTGCGGGTCGGATGTTGTTCTCCTGCATGTATGTCTCAACTACAACGGATGCATGAAGATTATCGGGACGGTGACCTTCATTGGAATACTGCTTCTCATGGCTGGTATTGAGGCCAATCCGGGACCATTAGACACGGATGATAGAGGTATTGTCTAATAAGTAGGTAGTCTAAAAAAATGTAAATGAAACCAAGTACATGCGTAGTGATATAAAGGTATGGAATCTTTTACCAAAGGCTTCTGAATTTTCGTAGTTAACATGTTGTTTAGACAAGAATAAGAATATGGCATAATTGTGTACGCATTTACAAATTCCATTTACTTTCATGTTAATGTTAATGGAAACGTCAATTTCGCCCATGTCGAGTGTGTTGTAAAGTATTAAGTGCGTTATGTACCTGGAATTACTCTCATATGCATACTTTTTCGGGATTGGTGTAATACACAGTTACATATACTATGTCACAGGAAGTATATCACGCAATAAATGCGGCTCCGTGGCCGAATGGTTAACGACATTGCGTTGTAAACCTTCGCCTCTCACCGCTGCGGGTTCGAATTCCACTGGGAGCTCGACTTGTAAGTGAGAAGGTGTCGATTCTTACGGATGGCGGGAGGTGTACATAACTGGTTCTAACGAGGAAAAGTGGGTGGTCTGCCTCTACCACAAAACATCGACCGTCATATATAACCCTACATGTGTTGAAAATGACGTAAACCACCATACAAACAAACAAACAAAATATCACACAATAAAAAAACAATCGCAGTAGTTTAGTTTCATTGTGGAAGATCCCATAATGTTACAACAATATGTTTGCTTCATATAAACGGTTTTGATAAAAAAAAGAAAAAATGCTAAACCTGTGAGTTTGTTCTACTTATTCACCTTTTTATTAAAAATGGGGATTCTATAAAAACGAATATTAGATTTATATCTGGTTCGCTCCAAAAGATTCGCAATCACAATATACGAATACACTCGTGCAAATATCCAAATACAAACGTAATAACCTATACGTGTTTATAATAGCAACGCGTCTCTTTTCACAAAGCAATTACACTCACTGCACTTGTTTGTAGAAGGGTCTTCAAAGCGATATACATCGTTGTCGAATGGTTTAATTTCTCCTTTCATACTCGTTTTAATGTTGTCGTCCTTGAATGCTGCTTTCACTGTTTTTATATCTCTTTAATGTTTATTTATTACCGTGATTATATAGCCCAAAACGCGTTTCTATCTGAAGTGGTATTATATACTTCAGGTATGTCAAAGCATAATATGATTTGTTTGACTCAGGCCACATTGATAACCTGGGGAGAAGGTTACATTTCCCGAAAATCGTAAATTACCAACTGCATACAAGTAAACATAGGTATTGTGTTAATGCTTTTGACGGGTTTATAATAAATGATAAAATGTGATACACAATGCTCACTTCATCCACTTATCACACACTTACACCACCACAAAACTGCAAGTATAAATATACAATTCTAACAATAGCACAAGAAGTAGTAAAAGTAGATATAAAAGTCGAAACAAGCAACAGCTACAAAGATCAATAAAAGGCAAGAAATGACACAAATATGAATTCACTGTATAAATACATGCATGATATAATATACAATTATGGACTTTTCAGCTGTTATACATGATGTGATATGCACCAAAAAAATCATTATTGACCGAGGCGATAGCCGAGGTCAATAATGATTTTTTGGTACATATCAACATCATGTATAACAGCTGAAAAGTCCATAACTGTTTTATTATATAACCCTCAATTTACAATTATATAAAACAGGTCAATATCAAAAAAACAATTATATAAAACAGGTCAATATCAAAAAAACAGGTCAATATCAAAAAAACAGGTCAATATCGCTAGATATTTTTTCTAAAAAATTACTTTTTAGCCAATGAAAACGCGTCTATTTATAGGTTATATAATAAATGAGCATATCGAACCATACCAGCTGTGCAATAATACTGGCATGCGAGACAATACATAGAAAATCCATATACAACGTATACTAGCAGCCTCTAAAACCTCTACTTTCTTCAGGCTCTTTTTAATGTCTTTTAGAGTTACATATGTCATTGTTTCCTGAAGACTGCCGTGTATGTTTATATAGCCGATTTCTGTTATCTTGTCTGGGTCGATAAGTCAATTTATTGCTTTTATATCATCAGTCAAGTGACCCCACCGCCACCGCCACCCCCACCCCCACCCTACCCCTCACCTACTGTCAATTTAAGCTTTAATTTAAGTAGACATGTAATACAAATGTAAATATATTAAAAGTCCTCGTGTCATTATCTTTCTCCGGGGGCTATTATCACCGAAAGACACTTATCCGCCATGTACGTATTAACCTGTAATTCATAAGTTGTTTGATAAAACTAATATGGAATGGGAAATCGTTTAAGATATTTTATATAGAACATTTATATACTAAGGAACATAATTTTAGATGTTATACCACTAATAGATTATCGAAGTATATGATGTGGTATTACATTCCCAACGATGTAAATAATGTGATAAAGTTATTCACAAAACCAAATGTTATATGATACCACTTGTTTAATTCAAATCTCAAATTGTTTAGCTCAACCCTTTGAAAGAAGTTTCATGTTTTAAGTGTGTAAAAGGGGTTTGTTACGGAATCCTGTTAGGGCCATCGCGATCTCGCGTTTTCAATTTCGCGAGATTGCGAGATTGCGAAATAAATTTCGCATTCTCGTCCTATTCTACCTTGAAAAAAACGCGAAGTTTGCAAGCCAAACATCGTGCAAACCTCGCGATTTTATCACGTTTTCATTTGGACGAGATCGCGAGAATGCGAAATAAATCTCGCATTCTCGCCGTATTCTACAATGAAAAAAACGCGAGATTTGCAATCAAACTTCGTGCAAACCTCGCGATTTTATATTGGCATATTGTACAATGAAAAAAACGCGAGGATTGCAAATCAAACTTCGTGCAAACCTCGCAATTTTATTCTTATTAGATTACGAGAATAAGAAATATGTTTTCTTGTTTTTGCCCTCTGGTACATCTACGGAAGCGTACTCGTGCCTCGTCTTGTTGGGTTATATTGAATTTCTCAATTTAAAATAACTCGAGTTGTTATGATATATATCTATAAATCGATATAATTATGTTGACAAAACACGATAATTCAATAAATGCAAAACAAATAAGTTGAAATGGTTCTTCATTTTACAATAAATAAATTTTAGTGAACTTGACTTTTTTTTCTTTTCTTTATATCGCGTTGAAACAAAATGAATAAAAATATATCAGTATAAAGGTACTCGACGTAATGAGTATTATCTGATATACACGAGATATTTATCTGATATACGCGATCAATTTATTTCAAGCTATGTACAGTTTGTCGATTATGTTATATAAAGATGTCGATTTAAAATCTAAAACAAGTTAAAACAAATCGAGTTAACGTAATGTTTTAATTAAATAAACTTTACAACGGAATGGTTTCGTTTACACTAGCCTCGGTCATCCGGTCTCATTTCTTCTTTACTCTATGCTACTCGGATTTGTCTCTGTCACCCGGCCTGCTTCTGATTTCTTAGCTAAGGTATGATCTTCAGAACCAAGACCTGGAGAAAAACGACAAGTAATGGGGCAGTTTTGGCGAGACTTTGAGAAATTTAAAAAATAACGTATTTTCAAGTTAATTACATGTTCATTTCTTATGTTTAACTTGTGGGAAACAGCAAGTGACGTCAAGCAAAGTAGCAAACATGAGATATAGGGTCCTATAGAAACCACAGCGTCCAAACGCAATGGCATCGTAGGTCCGTACTGTACTACAAACAAGGAGCAGTTTTTAATTAATTGACAAAATACAACAGAAAGGGTGGTGAAGACAGGGTTACCGACTTGGAACGGTCAGTAGGCAATAAGGCCTACACGTTAGCTTGAATCGATTTTATGTGTACACAATCCTCGCTACTATCCTGTCTTCAGCGCCCAAAAATAGACGAGAGAGTGTATACAAAACTACATCCCATCAAAAGGAATTCTCTAGCAATAAAGTCCACATCCTGAGAAACTAACAAAAAAACACACTAAGATGTTGTTGTAAAGCTATATAAAATACAAAATAAGAAACATTTCAAGAATTATCCAGAATTGTACTGAACAACCACAGCAAGAAAACCAATATAGGGTACGACCAGAAAACCCGAGGGACGAAAGCTCATGCACCTACCTCCCTTGGTCGGGGTTTCAGTAGGTGCAATCATAGAGTTCCAATAGGTTGTCCAGTCATCGCACAAGAGAAAAGTGAAGCGTAGTGACTGACTGTAGAGGAGTCAATCACTAAACATGCAGTGCGTTGTAATACTAAAGGGTCGTATCCTTTTCTGACGAACATCCTGATTAATTTTGTAAAAGGATCAGGAAACTCGCCGGATCCCTTTATCTTTCGAAGTTTATAGACCACATCTCCATAAAATAAGGGTTGTGATATTCCTAGTCGTAGAAGTGTTTTAAGGTTGGTGTTGTACTTCTCCAGTAGGTTTTCGAAAAAAAATTGAGAAATATCTACGTAGTTTGTGACTATTATCGGTAACCAGACGATTATTGTCACATGAAGGAAAACGTTTATACCACGTGTGGTATTTTTCAGAAGAGAGTCAAATATGATATCTCAAGCAAGTAACCAGCTTTTGATTGATCTGTATTCGATGCTGTTCCTTTGCACTCCCAACAGTAAATAAGTTATGCATGAGATATTATACATAAGTACTAGTATACATGGTTTTATCAACATACTTTGGTATATTATCGACATTTTTTTATTTTTAAAAAAGTATGACACAAACTATATCATAGACTATATCTGAAAACATTATCTCAACATATAGAACCCACACAAGTACAACTACCCAGAACAACAGTTCTGCTCTTGTTCTTCTTCTGTAATAAGAAACTACAATTAGAGTGTCACTTCACTTAATAACATCTAACCAAGTTGTTTTCTAACGGATTGTTTCGTCCGTCCTTTACTGTGATATTCTTGACTTCATTTCTTAATTCTTTTCTTCAAACCGGATGAATTGAATTGAATTGGATTTTATAGTCGCACCAACAGCTAAGGTCATATGGCGACTTTCCAGCTTCCACTGTGGAGGAAGACCCCAGGTGCCCCTCCGGACAGTTTTCATGCACGGGCGGGCACCTGGGTAGAACCACCGACGTTCCGCAATACAGTTGGATGGCTTCCTCACATAAAGATTCCTAGTCAAACCGGATGAACAGATTAACAGTTTCTACCATCAATTTCACGTATTCTACAATGACCTCCTCCTCGGCTCTGGTAACAACTACTTTTGTCCAGACATTTCCAGAATGACACGATCAGCCAGTTTATCAATTTAAGTCGTCCGAGGTACACCAGATAAAGCCATAGCTTCGAAAGGTCGTCTCATACTAATTCAATTGTCTTTCGCATTTTAGAAGGTCTGTACTGTTGATGTTTAAGTTTTAACATTATGCGGTATTATCTGGAATAATAATATAATTATCAGTTTGGTGACCATATGCCAACTATTGGGATTACTCGGACAACATTGCCAAAATAATATCTTAAACTGTTTTGGAATCCCGAAAGCCACTGAATACAAGGGAAAACAAGTCGAGAAAAGAAAAGTAGTGTGTCGAAATCAATGTATGGACCAGTGAATGAATGCGTAAAACCAGCGCAAAAAATAACAGACTACATAGTTTTAGGACCATATTCCGTCAACAGAAAGTTTAATTTGGAAACACAAGCTGTGTCTAAAATAAACTAATATATGTAACATATACATATTTCTTCAAGTTATATAATTCTATGAGTTTTTAATTCACAAAATGTATACATCCTTCCATTACAGTTATGTTAAATTACACCCACCCACTTCCTGCCTTATAAGCGATACACCACTTTGTTAAAATTAAAAACCCTAATTATATGAACGTTTCTGCAAAGCGTCTACTGTAATTCTACATTACCGCTCTATATAGGTGGATAATTTAAACGTATTGCACCTTTACAAGTTGTACATGTTGCAGTTATCAGATTGTGTGTTGTATGTAATCAGTCCCAGTAGATTCGTTGACAAACAATGCTAATGTTGTTTTGACTGTATCATCATGTTCATAAATTATGTAAAATTCCACTCGTGTGACAGTAGATAACAAATCAGATATATAGGTAAGATTTTAAAGAGCAGTTTGCTAATTGAGCGTGAAAACCCTCTGAGGTTAATGCAACAGTATGGCAAACAATGTCGACATCCTTATTCGAATACTGAATTACTAACCCGCGCATGTTGATGTGATAACATGGCTTTGTCATTTCAAGTCAAAGGATAGTTTCACCAGTGGAATGTTTTAAACTAACAATACAGTTTTGATTTTAATCTTTATTGAATTTACCTGTTCATACTTAAAATAGTAAGACATCATTATCCGTGTCTGTATCATAGTATTTATTTTCCTCATAGTATTTAATTTCCTGTGAAGAGATCTAATCGTTCACCCTCAATTCGATGACTCATGGTTTAGTTTCTTTATTTGCAAGAGAAAACTGTTTATTCATTAGCATGGACATGCTACTTGCAAAATCGTCTTTTCCGTGCATTTGCGCTAGATTGAACTGTGTAGTATAGTTCTGTGTACCCTTCAAAAACAGCAATTGATATTTTCCAAACTTAGTCTAGTATATGTATAATTAAAATATGTCCTGATTTGTTTGTCCTATAAGGCCATATATATAAATGCATAAACAATTATACCACCGGCAACCATACTACATGTTTTTCAATGAATTTTTTCTTTCTGAAAGAGCTGCCGTTATATTTTTCTAATGGTAGTATGTAACTACCAAAGAGCCATCAATCCTTAGTTTAGAATGATAGGTAGGACCATTTTACGACCTCCATGCGCACTTTTCCGGCTATGGTTTGGAAGACAGCACGCAAAGGCTTCATAAACAACCGCCATACGTTAGAACAAACCTTAAATACAAAACCTGCATGCATAAAACTCACCAAAGAGAAGCCTCATCTCATCGACAAGGGCATTTTTTTGTAAGACTGTTCATGTTTCAGCCGACATAGTTTTTTCTTGACGTTTTGAAATATCAGGCCCTGTGTCGTTCGTATTTGGAAACTTAAACCCGGCCACAACTGACACACACACACAGTGCTGTCTTCCAAACCATCACCGCTCTCGTGTAATCTCGTTCCTTATTGGAAACTTAAACCCGGCCACAACTGACACACACACACACACACAAACACACACACACACACACATTTTTAGTATTTACATCACCGCTCTCGTGTAATCTCGTTCCGTAATTGGAAACTTAAACCCGGCTACAACTGACACACACACACACACACACATTTTTATTATTTACATCCCCGCTGTCGTGTAATCTCCTTCCGTATTTGGGAATTTAAACCCTCTCAATACATGAATACAATTGCAACACAAATTACGACACCTGTTCACAGTCTCTAAGCAACTTCATTTAAACAGAGATCCTTAAAGGCACGTAATGCAACCCGTTATCTGTCGTGGTCGGAGAAAAGCTGCACAACTTTCGAAGTGATACGCAATGATAACGTTTGCGATACAATAATGCATGACATTCAAATATGTGACATTCCAAACGGTCTTCCATCATCTCAATCATCAAATAAAATCACTGATGCGCAAATAACAAAATGGAGATGCATTTTTCCTGAGGGATAGTTTAGGGATCTATTAGGTTTATTTTTTTTCGACAAATAGAAATGGAATTCTGAAAGTCAGTTATTCACAACAATACCTTAAAGCTTCAGATCATATACATAAACCGCACACCTTTTTGCAAGCTTGTCTTTCTTTGTACTTTCATGTTTACCAGTACATGACGACTTCGGGTATATGGACGTGTTGTAAAACTGCAATAGGTAATGATTGACAACGAAGATTCCGACAGAGTATTAGTTACCGCAGGAGTACCACAGGGCCCAGTTATAGGTCCGATCTTATTCCTCATATATATTGATTTAATGACCTATCAGATAAGACACATCAAATGTAAGACTGTACAGATGATACCGCAGTGTACATGGCTGTCTTTAGTTTCCTAGATGCCCAATTTCTGCAGTGAAATCTTAAAAAACTCTCCCCATCTGTATAATGAATGGGATATAGAGTTTTAATCCAGGTATGTGCTCAGCCATCCATGTAACAATATGAAAACTCACTTGCACATTGCATAGTCACACACTGGAAACAATTAGAAGTACTAAATACGTGGGTGTCAACATACGTATTGATCTTACCCGGAAAGAGCATGTCAAAAATGTCAATACTTCAAGCAACATAACTATGTAGACTTGTTAAAAGAGCAAAAAAACAGCCATAAGATCAACTTCGTACAAGACACTAGTCCGGATGTTCTTCCCCAGAGTTCTGTTGCTTAAAGTACTGGCCTATTTGATATGATCTTTCCATGTAAGATGACTGCTTATGTTGTCACCCAGGTAATTGGCACTGCTTATTGTTTCTAGTGTGTGACCATGCAATGTATATGTTGATGATATTTGAGTTTTAGAGTTAAATGGATGGCTGTACACTTACATGAATCATACGCCATATCCCATTGTTCTTCAGATAGGAAGTGTTTGTCAAGGTGCCGCTACAGAAATTAAGCATCTTGGAAACTAAAGACAGCCATGTACACTGTGGTATCATCTGCAGTGTTACTTTTGACGTGATGTTATCCGATAGGTCTTCTTATATTTGAGGAATAAGATCTGACCTAGAACTGAGCATTGTGGTACTCCCGCGGTAACTGGTACTCAAACGGTAACTGGCTTTTTTCGTTTCCTACGCATCAATGATATTCTTTGATGATTGATATGCGAGAAGGCCGTTTTGGAATGTCACAGTTTTGAATGTCAAGCGATATTATCATTGAGTAGCACATACGGCACAGACAGCTGTACTAGATTGCGTTTAGCAGGCTTGTTTGCGCTGGCGTCGTCAATGCACCAGTTAAACATTTGGCGTCACTTGCTGCTTCTCATAAGTCAAAAGTAAGAAACTGACATGTAATTAACTAAATAGTCAATACGTTACGGAATCCTGTTAGGGCCATCGCAATCTCGCGTTTTCAATTTCGCGAGATTGCGAGATTGCGAAATAAATTTCGCATTCTCGTCCTATTCTACATTGAAAAAAACGCGAGGTTTGCAATCCAAACTTCGTTCAAACCTCGCGATTTTATCACGTTTTCATTTGGACGAGATCGCGAGAATGCGAAATAAATCTCGCATTCTCGCCGTATACTACAATGAAAAAAACGCGAGATTTGCAAATCAAACTTCGTGCAAACCTCGCGTTTTTATATCGGCCTACTGTACGATGAAAAAAACGCGGGAATTACGCGAAGTTTGGGTTAGCAAACCGCGCGTTTTTTTCTCCGATGTACCAGAGGGCAAAAACAAGAAAACATATTTCTTTTCTCGTAATCTAATCAGAATAAAATTGCGAGGTTTGCACGAAGTTTGATTTCCAATCCTCGCGTTTTTTTCATTGTACAATATGCCGATATAAAATCGCGAGGTTTGCACGAAGTTTGATTGCAAATCTCGCGTTTTTTTTTCATTGTAGAATAGGGCGAGAATGCGAGATTTATTTCGCATTCTCGCATTCTCGTCCAAATGAAAACATGATAAAATCGCGAGGTTTGCACGATGTTTGGATTGCACACTTCGCGTTTTTTTCAAGGTAGAATAGGACGAGAATGCGAAATTTATTTCGCAATCTCGCAATCTCGCGAAATTGAAAACGCGAGATCGCGATGGCCCTAACAGGATTCCGTAATACGTTGTTGTTTTCATAGAATCTCTCAAATTCTCGCCAAAATAGCCCTAAAGTGAGTGGCGATTTCAACCATCCATTTCCCCCAGGACTTGGTTCTGAATCCGCGAAGCATAGTGTAGCGAAAACATCAGAGCATGCCGGTCAACCGAGGCTAGAGCAATGCTTCTTTAAAATTGTTGACATCAAAACGAGGTCATAACGAATAACATGTATGATCTTTGAGTGAACAACGTTAGTTTCTAAATCCTGGAAGAAGTGGTCACTTTTAATTTATGTCTTCAATCTTGCGGTCAGGCGACATTACACACATAAAGGGGTGACAAAATGGTGTACCGCCTGGAACGGTCAATGGCAAAACATGACACTGGGAGGAGGAGAGTGTGTGTGTGTGTGTGTGGTGGGGGTAGGGCGGGGGGAGTGTTAAACCAGGTTATATCTACTAGCGTACCAAACTTTACTCTTACCCTATTGATTAAAGTAAACCTTATATATTACTTGTTTATGTTTTTACATGTGAGCCATATATCAGGTTGTATTTTCACTGTTATTTTTCACTGACGGAATAACTAATTAGTAAATAACTAATACATGTATATCATTAGCTTGAAAATGGTCTAAGAAAATGATTCGTAGTTTTGGAAAATCAAGTATTTTAAGAATTGCCGTTTCAAATATTTTTAGAAAGTTGGTATATAAAGTATATCATTGATTTGGAGTTATTCCAGATTTTAGGTTGCACCAAACATCAATCTTACCCTACTGTCATCCCAATAAAGTCGGACAGTGTAAATAACATATCCCCACCAGGTTATATTCTCTAACAAACAAGGCAACATTAATGGCCAACATAAGTATAGCAAATAAATGATCATGTATATATAATATTAAAAAAAGCATAGAAAGCAATAAGTAAAAAGAATAGAAAGCATAAGTAACAGTAAGTAATAACACGACTAATTTGTAGTCGGGCCGACTTTTTCGGCCGCCACACAGCACTAAACACTTTTTCATTTTCTTCATATCGCTTTTAAACAAATGGCCTGCTTCTGATTTCTTCGCTACGCTATGCTACGGGTATTCTAGTCTAGGCTAAATCACTCGCGAAAATATGAGTTGTCTCACTTTTCGATGAAAATAAATCCTATATACACTCCAAACCAAGTATATTTTCTATGTATATATATGAATAAAACCCAAAGCCTAGAAAGCCACCAAGCAAGTACTCAATGACTTGGCAGAAGCCAGACTAACAGGAGAATAAACCATTAAGGGCATGACAAAACAAGACCAACATTAAACGTAACTATTCCTTTCACGATTTACAAACTGACTTTAACCAATCAACGATTATACCCGTTTTTCGGTATGACCTCGTTTTGATGTAAACAATTTTTAAAGAATACTCTAGCCTTGGTCACCCGGTCTGCTTCTGATTTCTTCGCTACGCTGAGCTACACGGATTCAGCCTGGGGAAACAGCACCAAGGCCTGTGGGAAAATTGCCACTTATGTAAAGGAGATTTTGGCGAGACTTTGAGAGATTTAATGTGACTTTCACAATAGACGCATTTTCATGTTAATCAAAGTTTCAAAATTTAAAATATCTTACTTTTAATTTGTGAGAAGCAGCACGTGATGTCAGCAAGCGTAACTATACTGTTGTGTTATGCTGTAATTGGCGAACTTTATACTTTGCTATCTGTTATTTTGCAATAATATTTACTGTTATCTGTTATTGGTCAATATAATGTTATCTGTTAATTATTTATTTTGTCCCAAATCCCTCCCTCTCCTTCTCCACCACCTATCGTAAAACGTAATTTTTAGGATTGTTATTTTATTCTATTTACTGTTAGCTGTTTCTAGTATTGTTAATTTATTGTTATCTTCTATCGTCAAATTCAATTTGATGTTATCCTGTTATAGGACTCACTCCGCCTACCTAATCCCCACACCAGCCCACCATCAAGTAGCTTTATTTACAACATAACGTCATGCAAACGTTGACTTTTATTTGCCTGGAAATTGGGCGAATACAGTCGGCTAATCGCTAGTGGGCGCTTCATCGGCTTAATCTGCCCAGATCGATATCTGCACGTAAGATATACGACATATACATCATACGGTTTTGGCTGTCCGAGACTAATGTCTCCGTGGCCGAGGTATTAGCGACATTGCATTGTAAACCTTCCCTCCGGTTCGAATCGCACTGGGAGCTCAAATTGTACATGAGGAAGTGTTGATTCTTAAGGATGGCGGGAGGTGTACAGTACTGGTTCCACCCAGGAAAAGTGGGTGGTCAGCCTCCACCACAAAAATCGATCGTCATATATATAACCTTACATGTGAAAATGACGTAAAACACCATACAAACAAACAAACAAACAAACTGTCCGAGACTAGAATACACGTAACATAGTGTAGTAAAGAAATCAGAAGCAGGCCGGACGACCGTGGCTGATCATTCCGGTGTAAATTTGATTTAATTAAAACATGACGTTAACTCGAAATATTTTATCATTTGTTAGATTTTAAATAGACATATTTATATCACATAATCGACAAACTGTACATAGCTTGAATTAAATAGCTCGTGTATATCCGATAAATATCTCGTCTAATACAGATACTACTCATTAGGTCGAGTACCTTGATATTGATATATTTTTTATTTGTTTTGTTTCAACGCGATATAAAGAAAAGAAAAAATTGTCAAGTTCATAAAAAACGATTTTTTGTTTAATAAAGTACCATTTCAACGTATTTGTTTTGCATTTATTGAATTACATCGTGTTTTGTCAAAATGAATATATCGATTTGTAGATATATATCTTAACAACTCGAGTTATTTTAAATTGAGAAATTCATATTACCCAACAAGACGAGGCACGATTACGCTTCCGTATACATCGGAGAAAAAATCGCGAGGTTTGCTAACCAAAACTTCGCGTAATTCTCGCGTGTTTTTCATCGTACAATAGGTCGATATAAAAGCGCGAGGTTTGCACGAAGTTTAATTTTCAAATCTCGCGTTTTTTTCATTGTAGAATACGGCGAGAATGCGAGATTTATTTCTCATTCTCGCGATCTCGTCCAAATGAAAACGTGATAAAATCGCGAGGTTTGCACGAAGTTGGATTGCAAATCTCGCGTATTTTTCAATGTAGAATAGGACGAGAATGCGAAATTTATTTCGCAATCTCGCAATCTCGCGAAATTGAAAACGCGAGATCGCGATGGCCCTAACAGGATTCCGTAGTTTGTAATTCAAAGCGTAAACATATGCAATATGTTCTTTGTTCGTGTTTGCCTGTCTACTTTGATTTAACCTGTTTTATTTGCACTATTTATTACGGGTCAAATTGGGTCAACGGTACAAGGAACGCGTCTTGCATAATCTATTTCTAGCAGCTAGTAGTACTTTGTCCTTAGTCTCAAGGACAAGAACAAATATTTTAAAACAAGAGATGAGCTATATAAAAGCGATATAGTTATTAAAATGATATTATCTTAGGATTATATTTGCAAAGTGTTTTAAACATAATATGTAGGATAGTATTTTGTTAAAAAAACACTTATATATTTATTTAACGTTAATTGTTGAATACAGAAAGTTTTAGGGTGGTATCCCCGTTTATTGTCGCTTTTATATTCTATTTATGTATCGATAGTGTTATTTTTACTGGTGCACTGGGATCATCGAACTTGACAATACATTTGACGTTGAAATAAGAAACTGCTTAAGCATGTGCTATGCACTCTACATTACCTCCATTGGCGTACCTGGATTGTTTGTTGGGTATACGCACGGGGGAGGGTGTGGGAGGGGGGGGGGGGGGTGGGGGTGTCCACCTGTCACTAGTGTTATTACTTACTGGTCCTTTGGGATCATCAAGCGCAGTCTTTGTGGCTTTGAATTAGAATATCGCTAAAGCCGGTGCTAGAAGGCGTGAGAGGTGTTGCACTCTACATTACCTCCATGGGCGTACCTGGATTGTTTGTTTGGTATACACACGGTGGAGGGTGTGGGAGCGGGGGTGGGGGTGTCCACCTGTCACTGGTGTTATTACTCACTGGTCCTTTGGGATTATCAAGCCCAGTCTTTGTGGCTTTAAATTAGAATATCGCTAAAGCCGGTGCTAGAAGGCGTGTGAGAGGTGTTGCACTCTACATTACCTCCATGGCGTACCTGGATTGTTTGTTGGGTATACGCATGGGGGAGGGTGTGGGAGTGGGGGTGGGGGTGTCCCCCTTTCACTGGTGTTATTACTTACTTGTCCTTTGGGATCACCAAGCCCAGTCTTTGTGGCTTTAAATTAGAATATCGCTAAAGCCGGTGCGAGAAGGCGTGAGAGGTGTTGCACCCTACATTATCTCCATGGGCGTACCTGGATTGTTTGTTGGGTATACGCACGGGGGAGGGTGTGGGAGTGGGGGGGAGTGTCCCCCTGTCACTGTTGTTATTACTAACTGGTAGTCTGGGACTACTTTTATCTCTTGTTTCTAGTTGTTGCATCCAAGGGGTCCACTTTTCATTATTTATTAATAAACACTAGAACGAATTCGACGGCGCGCCATCGCAAAATACCCACGTTTTCTTCCCACAGGTCAATTCCATTCAAAGGGTCAATATCTGTAACTTTTAGCCAATAACACATAAACTAATTACGTTGACAAACATAACACACAAACCATTATTGAATATTTACTAAATAAAACCAGATTGTTTGACAGAATTCAATAGCGGTACAAAAAAAAAAAGTACCGCTTCGTGGGGTTGAACTCGTAACCCACACTAAAATTTCACTCCGAGTTTTAAATAATAAATCATTTGACATGTTGTGTATCTCTTTCATAGACGACTATTATACCAAATAATGTGCAACAGTATGAAAAGAAGACACCATCATTGAATTATTTGTATGTGATGCCCCTTCCTCCTGGCCCCACCGATGACGTAGGAGGAAACAAATATAAACGGTGTAATTCGATCATCATAATATTTCATTTGAGACAAAAATATCAAAATAAATACCCCAATCCACCCCCACCCTCCTCCCTTACACCACCCACCACCTGCACCCTCACACACAACCCCCCACCCTGGGCCCCCGGACAGACGTCCGAGTTCGAAATAATAAAATCGTTTGATATGTTGTTTATCTTTCATAGACGATTACATACACCAAGTTATGTGCAAGCATATACTAAAATGACAGTGTAATTGAATTCTTAGAGCATTTGACCCCTCTGAGGGACCCTGGGTGCGGACCCATCATCATAGTGTTTCATTGGAGACATAATTACAAAACAAAGAAAAAAAAAAGACCCCAAATCATTGGAAAAATGAGAAATTGAATTTTTAGTGTATTTGAACTTTTGAACCCCGCTGAGGGCCCCTGGGCTCGGAGCCAAAAATAATGTCGCTATTGCACGCCGTCATCATATGTTGAAGTTTGCTTGAGTTCCGTTCAGCGGTTTAGGAGGAGATGCGGTAACGGACGGACAAACGGAGGCGATTTTAATATAACTTTTTTTTCTTCAAAAACGTGGTCATAACAAGACAGTTACTTATCTCTCTTGGTTGTGTTTGTTGCTTCCAAGTGATCTCCCATTACAGTATTTATTAACATTCATACAAGCAGTATGGGTGCCGTAAAATGTATCTCCGTGCTTTTTGCCACTGACCTTTTCAAATGATCTCCCATTACAGTATATATTAACACCAAACATCACTATTGCCCTATTACATGTATAATTCCAATAAAACCGGACAGTGTAAATAAAGAAATCACCACCAGGCTATATCGAGAATCAGTAAAAGTAGATATAAAAGTCGAACAGGAATTGTAGCATTCACAGAACACAGTCGATCAAAAACACGTATGGAAACAAACAAAACAATTACAAGGTTTATAAGAGGCAAGGTTTGTCAAACAAATACATCACAAACACAAAAGGGTTGACAATAGGGTTACCGCCTTGGAACGGTCAGTGGCAAAAAGGTCACTAGGGGTTAAATCAGGTTTTAGGGTAAACCAAAATTTACTAATACTTATTGTCATCCCAATAAAATGAGGCCGTGTTAATAAAGAATTCCCCGCCAGACTAAATTCTCTAACAAATTAGGCAGAATTAATAGGCAATGTAAGTTTAACACAAAGATGATCGTATATATAATGATATAAAACCAAAACAAAAGCAAAGAAAGCCATAATACAATAACTAAATGACTTGCAGATCAACAAGATAATAAACCATTAAGGGCACGACAAGACAAGATTACTGACAACCATCAAACTGTATACGGTTGTATTTTGATTTTTTGTAGACGTCATCATTCGGTTCACAATGTGTCCGGCCGCAGCCCAATTAAAGAGGAAAGCACGGTGGCGAGCTGTAAATGGGTCATCACTGAATATGCAGCATAAGAGTATATACACATCGACTGAACAAAAAAATAATAGCATCAATTTAGTCGTTCATGAATATAATTCGATACACATTTATAGCAATCATGTTTTAGGATTGACAACTGTAATTTCTCTAGAACGTCTGTAGTCTATGTTATCTGTAACAGCATTTTGTCAGCCGGTTGAGGTCAGCTATGAGATCAACTACGGCACGAATGACAGAACATGCCTATATGCTATTGATATAGTAATATATTAGTATATATTAGTTAACAGCTAATCAAAACCATTACTGTAAGGGTCAGGATATTTGGGAATGCGGGAACCGTTCCATACTTGTATTTTCATATAGATTAATAAAGCTTTAAATTTCATCATTCAGACGTCGAGGCTAAGGAAGTTACTTTCAATATACACTTAAATTAAAGATACACTTAAATAAACCCAGTGGCAGCGGTGACACATACAGCTAAAACAGGTTTTTAAGAAATAAAATAAAGTGTTTGATTACATAATTACAATTTACTGCAATATACTTTTTTTGAATTTATAACATGATTGTTAAAGTGGATATGACAGTCGAACAGGAAATGCAGCATTCAACCAAAGCCAACCACAAAACACGCACCGAAACAAACAACTACAAAGATGTATAAAATGCAAGATATGACATCACAAACATAAAAGGGTTGACAATAGGGTTACCGCCTTGGAACGTTCAGTGGCTTAAAGGCCGCTGGGGTTTAAACCAGGCTCTAGGTTGCACCAAATCACACTCTTACTCCACCGTCATCACATGAACATATATCAAAATACACTAGACTACGCAAATGAAGGCCACGTCAAGTTTCGGTCTTTTACTTTCAGCTAGTACGTGTGCAATCAGAATTGTATTTTCTATTAACGTAACCGGTTACAACTCAGGATAAGGGAAATCGACGAAGCATTTACGATTATAACAAACAGTCAGGCTTACTGCCTTTATTTTCTTTTAGGTGAAGATGTCATTCGCAGTATTTTATCCCAAATTGGACTGGACAGTCATACAATTGACAAATACGCACTTATATTTAAAGAAAATATGGTAAATAATTGCATTTTTCATATTTACATACAGTTTTATTTGATGTTGTTTTCATGAATTTTTTGAATTTTAAATAACGACATCACCATATGCAAATAATATGGGAAATGCCTTTGATTTCTTGACGTTAACATGAACTCAGATTCTCAGCTGTTTATTCTTATATCAGAAATGATTTTAAATTGCTGAAATGTATAGACATTTTAAATATTGATTTCTGCTCAACACGTGGCTAAAGGGCATGAACGGCAGCAAGCACTTTTCGCTACCGTTCATGAACAGTTCAGTCTCAGTTTACTGAGACTGCAATATGTTTTGTACTAATCCTGTTCGGAGATTTCCAAAATGTCTCCTTTCATACTTTTTTATTTATCACAGTAGCGTTGCCTGTGCAGTGTGGCGGCGGTAAAACTTCTCCCCGTGATTGCAATCAGGACTGTTATTCATTCCGAACTTTGGAGATCGCTGAACCCGATATTTACAGATATCGGTGGTACATTTTTAAATACTTTTGTTTTCCTACTTGAATTTCGAATAGGTGGTTTCACTACTCCAGCCTTTAAAGGTTCTGAGTATTGTTTAATCACCCTTAGGATATGTTGCCTGCTTTTTAATTTAGTCCTTTGACTGTTACCTGTGATACGCAGGCTTCATAACCGCTGCTCCCAACTAAAATCTATTTTGTTTATTTCACCCATTGTTTTCTTGTTTAGGGCAAAGCGCTTTGTTAAAAACTGGGATCATACACCGCTGGCCATTGAAATACGTCGTGGAAGGTTCCATGATCCCCGTCATATGCATACTATCTTCTGAATGGCTGAAATATTTGTGCTCAACACGGGGCTAGTGGTTGTGAACGGTAGAAAGTACTTTTCAAACTGAAACTGATATTTTTTTTGTACTTATCCTGTTGGCGATTTTCCAAATTTCTCCTTTCATATATTTTATTTATCACAGTAGCGTTGCCTGTGCAGTGTGGCGGCGGTAAAACTTCTCTCCGTGCTTGCAATCAGGACTGTTATTCATTCCGATCTTTGGAGATCGCTGAATTTACAGATATCAGTGGTACATTTTTAAATACTTTTGTTTTCCTACTTGAATTTCAAATAGGTGGTTCCACTACTCCAGCCTTTAAAGGTTCTGAGTATTGTTTAATCACCCTTAGGATTATGTTGCCTTCTTTTAATCTAGTCTTTGACTGTTACCTGTGATACGCAGGCTTCATAACCGCTGCTCCCAACTAAAATCGATTTTGTTTATTTCGCCCATTGTTTTCTCGTTTAGGGCAAAGCGCTTTGTAAGAAACTGGGACCATACACCGCTGGCCATGGAATGGTGTGAAAATACTTCATTGAAGGTTCGATGATCACCGTCATATGCATACCATCTTCGGAATGGCTATAGACTTTTAACTATGGATGTCTGCTCAAGCCGGGGCTAGGGGACGTGAACGGTAGCATGCACTTTTCAAACCGAGACTGCAATATTTTTTTGTACTTATCCTGTTGGCGATTTCCAACTTTCTCCTTTCATAATTCTTTTACGCTATCAAACGTATTCACATGTCTTGTGAAGTTCATCGTGACGGTAGTCTTGCTGGAAGAACTTTAATACACTTTTTTACGAATGTTTGACCACAAGCTCTTGCAAAAGTTTGAACGAATTCAATCAGGAAATAGTTCAGATTACAATTGTTGAATCATTATTATTGTAGATTGGAGTTAATGAGGTGGAATATGTGGCCATTGAAGATTTTAGCAACATGGGTATTCCCATAGGAATACGTATACGGATACAGAAAGCGTGTAAGCAATATGTCAAAGGTAAACTATTCATCTGTTATAATAGGAAATAAATAACAGATGAAGGAATACGTCGTTAATAATGATTTGTTTCAACCCGGTCTAGTAAAAAGTCTACTCAAAATGAAGGTTATGTAAATCTGTAAAATAAACATGTTTGATATTTTTGGAGTTACCATTTTTCTATATGTTCACGTGTTGACGTTCTTGCTCGCGATTGATACTATTGAATACCGCAAATTAAAAAAAAGAACCAGCCATAATGACATAATGACATCATTTCCATCCCTTGAGGATCTTTCAATAGGTGAAAAAAAAGTAATGTTATAAAACGTAAAGAGACACCTGTTTATGCATTGTTTGCCTAGTTTAATTTTTGGCATTTGTTTAATTAATACTCCTAGAGCATTTCGCTTATCGAAAGCTACATCCGTTGACCAGCCACTATGATAACATGATATCATCGTTACAGATCGACTACCAGTCAGTACCGTTGTGCCGCCAACATCAATAGTTCCCAATCCGTCGTTAACCAAAGGCGATGATGAAAAACATAACTACGAGACAATTAACAGCTCCGAAGAAAGCAAGGGAGAGACCGTCGTAAAGTGGCCTAGTTTAAATGATACCGTTGATTCAAATAATGGAAAGCAACAAGGTGAGAATTAAATTGGACGATGTAATAAACAGATATAAATTCGCTTTATTTATCTTAAACATCGTTGTGTATGGTTAGTTTTAATCACTGAAACGCAATGGACCGTGACTAATTAGCAACCGTATTAAATGAACATGACAATACTCAACACACATAGTGGTGAAGACATGGTTACCGACTTGGAATGTTTAGTAGTAATACGACCTACTGATTAGCTTAAATCGATTGTATGTGTACACAACCTAGTTATTAGTATGTAATCGGTGTCTAAATTGACAACAAAACAGTGAATATAAAAGTAAATATGAAATTTCTAACAAAAAAGTCCACATCCAGAGAAATGAGCAAACGATACAATTACATTCTGTTGTAACGATACACAAAAAAACCATTAACAAACGATACAATTAAATCCTGTTGTAAAGATACACAAAAATACTAATTAACAGACGATACAATTAAATGCTGCTGTAAAGATACACAACAAACTAATTAACAAACGATACAATTAAATCATGTTGTAAAGATACACAAAAAACTAATTAACAAACGATACAATTAAATGCTGTTGTAAAGATACACAAAAAACTAATTAAAAAACGATACAATTAAATCCTTTGTAAAGATACACAAAAAACTAATTAACAAACGATACAGTTAAATCCTGTTGTAAAGATACACAACAAACTAATTAACAAACAATACAATTAAATGCTGTTGTAAAGATACACAAAACACTAATTAACAATCGATACAATTAAATCCTGTTGTAAAGATATACAAAAAAATAATTAACAAACGATACATTTAAATGCTGTTGTAAAGATATACAAAAGAAAACTAATTAGAAACTTCTCAGGATATATCCGGAATTGTACATAACTGTACAGAACAACCACAATGACCAAATACCTTATGTACCTCCAATTTCAGGGTTTCAGAAGGTGCTATCATAGAGTCCCACGAGGTTATTCTATCATCGCATAAGAAAAAGGTGAAACGTAGTGACTGACTGTACACAATACTAATGGGTCGTATACCTTTCTGAAGCATTTCCTGATTATTTATGTAACGTTGTCAAGAAATCCGTCATATCCCTTTAATATGCAAACGTTTATGGATCACATCTCCATGAAATACAAGCTGTGATATGCCTTGTCTTTCCTATTATATTAATACAATGTATGTTTATGTAGGAAATGTTTTTATTCCAGTTAAGCAAGAAGATACATCAGTATTATCACGCCGGAGGTAAGACCGTGTCACCTTGTATATTATCAATATTTGTTATATTTTAATCCGAATTAGTACTGTTCAAACTGAGTCCGAATACTAGCGTATGTTTGTTGCTGTATGACGGCTTTAACAAGTCGACCCGACTACAAATCCGTATTGTTATTACTAACTTATCATTTGAGATCATCAAGCCCAATCTGTGTGGCTTTAAAAGTACTGGTCTTTTGGGATGATTAAGCCATATATTGGTGGCTTTAAACTAGAATACCGCTTAAGCAGATGCAAGGGGGCGTGAGAGGTGTTGCATCTTACATTACTTCTCATGAACAGACTCAATAAAACCAGATCTGCAACTTGTCTCTCGTGTTTATGTTTGTTGCTTCCAATGGATCCCCTTTTCAATACTTATTTAGATATAGCCGGTTTTTTAAACATATTGCGAAAATAGTTTACATGCCATCGGGAATGATGCTATAGGTTAAACCCGAAATCTTAAGAATGAACAATAT
Source organism: Cyrtodaria siliqua (assembly GCA_037043455.1). Lineage (NCBI taxonomy): Eukaryota > Metazoa > Mollusca > Bivalvia > Adapedonta > Hiatellidae > Cyrtodaria > Cyrtodaria siliqua. Next base: position 71,662 of record JAWPHD010004008.1, read on the forward strand.
ATCTTTTACCGAATATAAGCAATAGGTTTGGGACCGTATTCTCAAAACTTGCTCAGTTAAAATATTATGCTAAAGCTCAAAACCCGTTTCTTTCTTTTTGCTATAACTTGTTTTAATGAGTGTTGTTTCCATTACGGGATTTTAAAAACAGCAGCAAAATGTGCCTATCTTGATTTGTGTAAAGTTTTATGTAATTGCCTGACCAATAAATAAGATTTTCGAAATTGTATAGATGAGCTTAAGCTTCAGATGTGACTCAATAATATGGGCCCTGGCCAGCAATGTTATAGAAACAACATGTTCAGCAATGGGGAAAAATGTATTTGAACATAAATAGGCACTACACTTGAAATTACTGTATTAAATTTAAGAAAGGCGGTGTATTGTATGATCATAGCTGCATGATATCACTGTAGCTGCATGATATCACTGTAGCTGCAATACCGTTTAACCGTTACACACTGACCGATATATCGTTTATAAATAGTATCAACAATTATTCTGAGAACTTATTTTTGACAGGCAACGACCCCCAGTAGCACCAAAACCAAAGGTAAAAGGAGGAAGGCAAAGTTGTGGTAATTTAAACGATAAAACCGGTACGTAAATAAACATCAAATTTACCAGTTTTGAAAACACACGACACGTTTGTTTAACAATAAACAATAGCTATAACCAACAAAAGTACCGCCTGTCGGTGCACATTTTTGACTTTCGAGGTCTTGTTTTTTTATTGCGAACCTGACTATGATACGTATAATAATGTCAAATACAGGTGTGAATTTCAATCTGTGATGTAAAGAAGTTTCCGAGATACAAGCTTACATACAAAGTTTAACCAAGTATTCTAAGTAAAGAAGGGGCCATAATTTTGTAAAACATGAAAGCATCAGTTTTAGAATCTGGCTGTTTGGTGATGTCTAACGATGCGTAATGCATGTGTGAAGTTTCAATACATTATGTAAAGATGTTTCGGAGATACAAGCTTACATGCAAACTTTAACCAAATATTCTAAGTATAGAAGGAGCCATAATTTTGTAAAAACATACAAGCATGAGTTATAGAAACTGGCTGTTTGATGATGTCTATCGAATGCATGTGTGAAGTTTCAATCCATTATGCAAAGTAGTTTCGGAGATACCCTTAATGGTTTATTCTCTTGTTGCTCTGGCTTCTGCCAAGTCATTGACTACCTTCATTGTGGCTTTATAGTTTTTTGGTGTTTTTTTTTGTATTATATTTACACGAGCATATTTGTGTTTTACTTATATTGCCTATTAATGCTGCATTGTTGGTTAGAGATTAGATCATGGCGGATTTCTCTATTTACACTGTCCTGTTGTAATGGGATGACAGTAGGGTAAGTGTGAGGATTGGTGCACCCTAGAACCGGTTTAAAACTCAGTGGCCTACTTCGCCACTAACCGTTCCAAGGCGGTAGCCCTATTGTCAACCCTTTTGTGTTTGTGATGTCGTTTACTTTTATTATTACTTTTGCCTTCTTGTTTGTCTGTTTGCATGTTTGTTTCTGTGTTTTGTGGTTGACTGTCCTCCTTGAATGCTACTTTCCCTGTCCGATCTTTTTATATTTCTTTGCATACAAACTTTAACCAGCTGACACAGACGCAGATGAGGCAAGTGACGACAGTAGCTCTTTTATATTTCTTTGAAAAGGTCAAGCTAATAATGGAAATACAAAAGCTCTTAAATATGCGATCAGTGATCAGACTCCTTGTCAATATGGCGGAAACAGGTTGTGTGTAGCTTTTAAATTATAGAAGTTTGGTGTCCCCTAGAACCTGGTCTAACCCCCCAGCGACCACTTTGCCGATGACAGTTTCGAGGCGATACACCTATTGTCAATTGTTTTATGTTTTTTATATCGCATACTTTGCTTCTGTTTACTCTTGTAAGTAATTTATTTATTTTCAGAGGATGAATATTGCTTAAAAGTAGGTATAAACGTCAAACATGTAGCATTCACAGACCACAGTCAACCAAAAAACACAAATACAAAGCGCACAACCATTACTAGGAAAATATATGTGACACCACGAATATCAAACATAAAATGTTTGACAATAGGTGGTGCCTTGAATCTTTTAGTGGCAAATATGGGACCGTTGGTGGTTTACACGAAGTTCGAGGGTGTACCAAATCTAAATCTTACTCAATTTTCATCTCAATAAAACAGGATATTGTAAACAACGTAAAACCCATTATAATATATTCTCCAACAAAGCAAGTAATCAACGACTTCGGAGTAGCCAGAGCAGTACAATACTAATTCATTTATTGAAGACAAAAATCAAAATAAACCGTGCTTTCCGAATTTAGGTAGACGTCATCATAGTGTCCACAATCTGTCTGGTCATCGCACAATCAAAGACGAAAGCATAGTTGCGAACTGTAAATAGGTCCACAATCAAGAACAACATGCAGTTCGTTGCAAATAGTATAGGGTCATAACTTCTTTTGATAATGTGTTTAACAAAAGTAAATACAAAAGGTCGAACAGTAAATGTAGCATTCGAGGATAACAGTTAACCAAAAACACGCACAGAAAAAAAATCTAATTACAAATATGAAAAGGAGAGACATACATATATCAATGTATATTACACGGTGATATTTCGTAATTGTTGTTTGTTTCGAATGCACGTTTTGGTTGAATGTGTTCTGAGAATGCTTTATTTCCGCTTCGACTTTTACACCTACTATTATGTATAGAAAACTCCGTTTATTTCTAGAACATGTCCAGTTTGCTAGACAGTTATCGGCCTGTCTACAATTTCCGAAAGGCATAGTCAAAGAAAATGTAGCTGACAAAAGAGATGAGATACCAACTGTTGATCCTGATTGTGGAGATAGTCAAGAGACACGTGGTAAGATTTTATGACTGCAAATTTGTATTTAAAGAATCTAACCCGCCAAATAACGGCAGAATTACACTACAAAGCCGTTTATCAAAGCTATATCCAGTTGTTCAGGTCATAAAATAATGTGTTTGTTCCGACTGAAAAAAAAGAGTATGCTAATGGACCTTTGGAAGATATAGGTTTATTAACGGATTATTTTATTAAACTGCCCGTGAATAAATACGCGTAAAATGAATTATGAGTTGGTAACTGTTATTCGACGCAACATATTTGGGCTTTGGTCTGGCTGGTTAAAGCCATTTAAACTGTGTATAGAATAGAGTTTGGATTCGCAAAATGATTAAGATATATATGTGTACCCCGTCCTCAGTAGTTTTAGAAACAGTGTTCATATGTTGTAAAATGGGGCTGCTGTTTGTGGGATAATTACTTTAATTATATACATCGGAATTGAACAATGCCTGCAACCTGATATATGATGCTTGTCGTACCGTATAGTATCTCTCAGCAACAAATTCAATAGATCCAAATCTGCTCCTTTCTTTTCGTTTGTGTTTGTTGCTTTCAGAGAATCCCCTTCATAGTATCTATTATTTACATGTTCAACAGCGTTTATCTTGTATCATAGTTTACCTTAGTCCAATAAATTCGTCACACTCACTCTTTTTTAAGCAAAAATGAGAAAAGAATGGTTCTATAGAATTCATAGCACCCAAACACAATGGCACCGTAGATCCGCACTGTACCACAAACAATTAAACTATAAAATGAAAAAGACAATACACAATAGAAAGAGTAGTGAAAAACAGAGTTACCGACTTGGACTTGCTAACCCCTCTTAATTCCTCCGATACCTAGGTTTTCCTTTCGTAATTTAAAATCGGGAATTCAAGAATTTCATAATGTTTTAATTCCTGCTGATAAAGCAGTAATAACGTAATTATTATAACTCGGTAGCACTAATTCGTATACTCCAGTTTATTCTACTGAGGATGATGTTGTTTCCACACATATCACTCGGTGCACTACTTTCAATACTGGGGTTGACGAAAAGCAGAAAAGTAGAACAAACTTCCAACTATGTACTGGATTCCTAAATTACATAAAGATCCGTATAAGGCCCGTTTTATTTCGAATTCTAGTGCCTGCACCACAACAAACATCTCAAAATTTTTAACTGCTTGTCTTTCTGCCGTTAAAGATCACGTTCAACATTATTGTGATAAAACTTATGAAAACCCTGGGATTAAATTTGTTTTGGTCTATAAAAACTTCAGGAGACGTTCTTGATAAAATTTGCAATAAACGTCAAGTTTCATCTAGTAGCACTTATAACTTCTCCACACTATATAAAACATTAACACATAACCTCATCAAAGATAAGCTTATTGCTCTTATTAAAAAAACACTCGCTAGGAAAAATACTACATTGTTTGGCCTGTAATAATATTAAAGCGTTTTTACTAACGGCAATTAAGACAATTACACTTGTGGAATGATGGTCTTGCCATGAAGTTTGTGAAGCACTCATCTTCCTATTAGATAATATTTACGTCAGGTATGGAACGATCGTTTATAGAAAAAGTGTTGGTATCCCTATGGGTACGAACTGTGCACCCCTTGTCGCAGTTTTGTTTTCATATTGCTATGAAAGAGATTTCATTTTGAGTAATTCACCAGATACCCAGGAAGACGTTATTGAGGCATTTAATGTCACCTCTCGGTATCTGGATGACATATTAAACATCGACAACCCTTTCTTTTCTACTATGGTTAATACTATATACCCTAAATAACTTCAACTTAACAAAGCTAATATTTCTGATACTAACGCTTCTTTTCTTGATTAATTTTGATATTGTTAATTATCCCCATTTAGATGGGGATGTTCCCCGAGAAACTTCTTATGTGGTCTACTTGTCTCAACTTATTCGTTTTTCTAGAGCTTGTACTCGAGTTGAGGACTTTAATATTCGTAATCTTTGCATAACTAAAAAGCTACTCTTTCAGGGTTACCGTTACAATAAAATTTGTAAAATTGTACTAGCGTAACCCTGATCTTCTTTCCAAATATAAAAGTAATTTAAGAACTCTTCTGCGACAAGGGCTATAACAACCTGACTTATATGGTGTCGTGATTTACAAACTTCGTAAGATCCTTGGTCATAATCACTTTTATACTATCCTTGTTAAACTTGTTAAAAGGTTTATCAATATAGATTATGACCCTATCATTTTGCAAACGCACTGCATGCTTGGTGGTGGACCCATTTACAGTTTGCCACTATGCTTTTCTCTTTGATTGTGCGATGACAGGACAGGCTGTGGACCCTATGATCACGTCTACCTAAAGCCCAAAAGGACGGTGACGTTTGATGTTTGTCTGCAAACATGAGATATAGGGTCCTGTAGAAACCACAGCGTCCGAACGCAATGGCATCGTAGGTCCGCACTGTACTGCAAACAAGGACTTGATAATACAATGAAAGAGACAAAAAACAACAGAAACATTACAAAATAATAAACATATCAGGATGTTTCCAGAATCGTACTGAATAACCATAGTAGTTGCAGCTAAAAAGAAAACCAATCTAGGGTACGACCAGAAAACCCGAGGGACGAACGCTCATGCACCCACCTCCCTTATTTGGGGTATCAGTAGAATCAAGAGGTAGTCCAGTCTTCGCACAAGTGAAAAGTGAAGCGTAATGACTGATTGTAGAGTGGTCAATCACTAAACATGCAATACGCTGTAAAACCAAAGGGTTATATCTTTTTCTGACGAACTGTAATTTAAGGACTCTTCTGCGATAAGGACTATGACAACCTGACTTCTATGGTGATGTGATTTATAAACTTCGTAAGATTCTTGGTCATGATCACTTTCATACTATCTTTGTTAAACTTGTTAAAAAGTTTATCAAAAGAGGATATGACCCTATCATTGTGAAACGTACTGCATGCTGGTGGTGGACCCTTTTACAGTTCGCCACTATGCTTTCCTCTTTAATTGTACGATGTCCGGACAGGCTGTGGACCCTATGATGACGCCTACCTAAAGCCCATTGGGACGGTGGCGTTTGATGTTTGTCCATGATTTTTCTTGTCGTGCCCTTAATGGTTTATTCTCTTACTGCTCTGGCTTCTGCCAAGTCATTGAGTACCTTCATTGTGGGTTTCTAGGCTATTGTTTTTTGTATTATATTTACACGAGCATATTTGTGTTTTACTTATATTGCCTACTGATGCTGCCTTGTTGGTTAGAGATTAGATCATGGCGGGGATTTCTTTATTTACACTGTCCTGTTTTAATGGGATGACAGTAGGGTAAGTGTGAGGTTTGGTGCACCCTAGAACCGGTTACCTTTATCAGTATTTATTAACATGCACACTAGCGTTCGTTTAGTGCAGTGTGGCGGCTGTAAAAAGTCTCCCCGTGCTACGAATCAGTAGTGTTATTTTTTACTGGTCCTTTGGGACCAACGAGCCCAATATAGGTGGCTTTAAAGTAGAATACCGCTTAAGCCGGAGCTAGGGGGCGTGAGAAGTGTTGCTTCCTTCGTTACTTCTCATGACCAGACTCAATAAAACCGAGTCTGCTGCTTTATTCTCTGAATTGTGTTTGTTGCTCTCAAAGGATCACCTTTATCAGTATTTATTAAACCCCCAGTGGCCAACTTTGCTACTGACCGTTCCAAGGCGGTAGCCCTATTGTCAACCCTTTTGTGTTTGTGATTTCGTTTACTTTTATTATTACTTTTGCCTTCTTGTTTGTCTATTTCCATGTTTGTTTCTGTATTTTGTGGTTGACTGTCCTCCTTGAAAGCTGCTTTCCCTGTCCGATCTTTTTATATTTCTTTGCTGATTAAATTTGTAAAGCGGTGAGGAAACCCGTCAGACCCCTTTAACTTTCGAAGTTGATAGACCACATCTCCATAAAATGAGGGTTGTGATATGCCTGGTCGCAGAAGTATTTTAAGGTTGGTGTTGTACTTTTCCAGCAGGCCCTCGTTACGTCGTAGAATTTAGAGAAAGATCTACGTAGTGTGTGATAACGAAAACCCTGCTGAAGAAGTTTACTTGTAATAACTTGATTTCGATCATTGAAGTCTATAACCTCATTGCACGCTCTAGCAAATCGAATGAGCTGGGAGATGTACAACCCGTATGAGGTAGCACGAGGTACATCTCCATCAAAGTGTGGATAGTTAACGATGTTAAAATTAAAATCATCTCTCTTATCATACATTTTAGTATGAATACAATCATTTGAAATCGAGAGATGAATATCGAGAAATGCTGCTACAGTGTCCGAAATGTTGGCTTTATTCAACGTGAGCTCTGGTGGATAAATGTTAATAACCATGCTGTCTTGGTTTTTTCTCTTGTTGCTCTGGCTTCTGCCAAGTTATTGAGTACCTTCTTTATGGCTTTCTAGACTATTGTTGTTGTTTTTTGGTATTTATATATTAACGAGGATCTTTGTGTTTTACTTATATTTCCTATTAAAGCTTCCTTGTTGGTTTGATAATAGTTCATGGCGATAATTTTTTATTGACACGATCCCGTTTTATTGTGTTGACAGTAGGTTAAGTGTGATATTTGGTACACCCTAGAACCGTTCCAAGGCGGTAGCCCTATTATCAACCCTTTTGTGTTTGTGATGTCTTATTTGGCCTTGTATTCATCTTTAAATTTGTTCTTTGTTTCTCTGTGTGTTTGTGGTTGACTGTCGTCCTTAAATGCTTCTTTTCCTGTTCGATTTTTATATCTATATTAAATCAACTTTTAGTGTACACAACTTCGCTATTATCCTGTCTTCGGCGCTAACATTGACAAGACATTGACATCAAAAGAAAATCTCTAACAATAAAGTCCACATCCAGAGAAATTAAGAACTGATACACGTATATGTTACTGTAAAACTATATAAAACGTAAAAAGAAACACACCAGGCTGTGTCCAGAACCACAGCTGTTGCAGAAAAAAACCTAACCAAACACAAGCTTGTTTTTCGCATTCAAAAATAGTTTGCTAGAGAAAAATCTACATTGTTTGGACCAATATTACAGCGTTATTAATAATGGAAATTTGGATCATTAAACTATCTTGACTTTCCAACAAACCTTTCGTCAGGTATGTAACTACCGTTTATAGACATATTGTTCTTGGTCTATGTATCTTGACTTATTCGTTTTCTAGAGCTTTTAGTCTAGTTTGACTTTAATATAGCACCATTTAAAACATTCGTTATGGAAGAGGTGGAAGACAAATTAGTGACAAAAACATTCGTAACCTGTGTATAACTAATTGTTTACTTCATCATCGATACCATTACCATATATTGTTCCAATGTCTTTGCCAATTTGTATTATCTTAAAAGCTAATACAAAAGTCGAACATGGAGTAAAGCAATCACAGAACTTCTTTGTGATGTCAAACTGTATATGTCCCTTAGTCATGAACACTTTAATGTGAATCTGATAACTATTTAAAATTTGCAACTCCGCTTTACTATTTGATTGAACGATGATCACATGACATACTGGTGATTGATTTTACAATGAAAAGGACGGAAACGTTTAAGGTTAGTTTTCTATCATATATTTGTTTAAACATATTTTATTTCACATCTTATATTTGCAGCCATAACGATCTTTTATTGTATTATTCTGCCGTTTGTCTTGTTACTGAATACATTCTTGTAAAATTTTCAGGTTTTGTGTTTGTATGTTTGATATTATCTGTATGTCAAAAGTTTATGCTACTTACTTCAAATTCTGACGGGGAAACCGTTGTTTTATGGCCAATAATGGCAATACAGCAAGCTTCATGGCCACCTGGAACTTATTTATTAATGCGATTATTACCAATCCGTGCTATTTTGCTTTTAAATAAAGTTGTTTGAACAATTGTTGTCTTGAATGTCTGATTTGGTTGGTTACATAAAATGATTACTACTTTGCTTGTACAATCTAACAAAATGTTTTGTCACACAGTTGGGTCGCGGTTGGGAAGCGGTTAAGTTGTTTCTTATATATTATATAATGTGACTTCTGATTTGTCACCATCGAACACCTGCATCAAATCCACCACTGAGCATGTAAAAAGTTGCGTTGTTGGCTGCGTGGGTTAACACGATATTAACGTTGTAGTTATGGTTTAAGTGCCCTCCAGTGTACAACAAGCACAATTTAAATTAAACAGAATACTTTGTTTACTGTTTTGCCCGGGTTTTCTTACATGTTACCTCATTTCAATTCAAGTTTTTTTTTTAAGTTAATACTTAATTAAACGATTTTATTGTTATTTTTCGTAATTGAATTGTGTGTTTTGGTGATATGAATGATTAACCCAAATTAATATTAATATCGGCTAAGATTCAATTCAAACGTCAAACAGAAAGTGTGACCAGGTTCGAATATTACAGATATTAATTGAATAGATATACCTTTGGTTTTAATTTTCGCTCCGAGTGCATTTTTCAGTTTGCATATGTTTGTTTCAGAAATACCCGAACTAACTACGGCAAGTGATAAGCGTGAGCAGGAGAAAATAAATGAAGCGGAGAATGTATATAAAAAGGAAGGCCATATAGGTGTACTAAAATATCTGAATTTTAAACTAAATGAATGGAAAGATGAACCATTTAAAATCGGTGTCACTGGTAGTTCCGGAACGGGTAAATCCACATTCATAAACGCAATAAGAGGTCTCACATCTGAAGACAAAGGTGCTGCTAAAACTGGTGTTACGGAAACAACATTACAATTTACAGAATATCCGCATCCTAAAAACAAAAATCTAATCCTGTATGATCTGCCAGGAGCGGGAACTCCTAACTTTCCTCGAGAACACTTTTTCAAAGACAACAAAAGAGTCCGTTTTGAACAATATGACTTTTTCATAATCATAGCATGCAGTCGATTCACCCAGGATGACCTGTGGCTTGCTAAAGAAATATTTTCTCGCCAAAAAAGGTTTATATTTATTCGAACAAAGATTGACCAGGACATTGCCAATCTAAAAAGGTCGAATCCGACATATTTCAGGCAGACTCCAAAGGCACATGAAATCAAGGTCAAAGAGATAAGGGACGATTGTGAAAAGCATTTGAAGGAACTACAGGTCGGTAAAAAACAGCTTGTTTATTTAATAGACAGTTTTGCAATTGACAATCCGCTGTATGATTTTGACAAATTACTAAAACGCATACTTGAAAATTTAAGTGATCTCAAAAAAGAAGCGTTTGTGTATTCAATGACAACTATGACTCCGAAAATGATTGTGGCAAAAGAAGCGGCATTAAAGGACAGGTTTGTGAGAAAGGCAGCGTTGGCTGCCCTCGGGGGAACATTCACATCACAACTTCCTAGTGTGTCGAGCCGTATTGACGTAGGAATTATTGTTGACGAAGCAACATTTTACGCTGAGCAGATGTCTTTAGATCAGACATCGCTTAAAAATCTTTTCCAAACTAAAGACATTAAGCCATCAGATCTTTTGTTAGAATCATCCAAAATAGTTTACACACCAGAAGGAATTGCATCTTACTTTGCAAATGAGCTTGAAGAAACGATCGGTGGAAGGATATTTAGGATGATTCCATTTTTGGGAAACGTCATCAATGGTACACAGTCTTATCAAAGAACAAAGGCGATCTTGTCTAGACTCCTCACCATTATGGTCAGTGATGCAAAGAAAGTATACGAGTATGTGCAAAATCTACAACATGAAATGTCATAATATTTCAAATTTTGCCCTATATCACGATAATTGCTTTAAAAATGGGGTCAAGCATTAATCATCGAATGGATAAGCATTAACCCCCTAACCCTATGATGATGTCTACCTAAATCCACCTAGGAAGGTAGTGTTTGATGCTTGTCTGAAATCTTGTCTTGTCGTGCCTTGAACAGTTTGTTCTCTTGTTGCTCTGGCTTCTGCAAAGTCATTGAGAACTTGCTTCGTGAATTTATAGGTTTGTTTAATATTATATATACACGACATGTCTTATATTGTTGGTTAGTTACATTGTTTGTTAGAGAATAAAACCTGGCGGGGATATCTTTATTTACACTGTCCCGTTTTATTGGGATGATAATAGGGTAAGAGTTAGGTTGGGTTTACCCTAGAACCTGGTTTAAACACCTCAGCGGCCCATTTTGCCAATGACCGTTTCAAGGCGGTATCCCTATTGTCAATCCTTTTATGTTTGTAGTTGTTGTTTGTTTCTGTTCATGTTTGTGGTTGTCTATGCTCCCTAAATGTTCATCTCCTGTTCGACTATTATATCCACCTTTTCTACTTTAAAGCCTCAAAGATAGTGCTCAGTCAATGACTCCATTGTTCCAGCAACCCGCTTCTGATTCTTTGCATCTGGTAGTGGTATGATCAGGTAGTGGTAAAATCTGGTAGTGGTATCATCACACATGTGTATGTCATAAGGTTAAAAGCTTGTCACTTACAAAACAAATTAACCTTTAGTATTTCTAATGAAAATGATCAAGCGATTACGTCAACAGAATTTGTGTTAGGATGAACTTTGAAATACGAAAAGATAAATGTAAAAGAGTATGATAATGGACCTTTGGAAACGGCCGTGCACGACATATACGAAATATTGCAGTCTCGGTTTGAATGAGACTGTTCATGAGCGGTAGTCACATATGCTAGCTACCGCTCACGCCCTCTAGCCCCGGGTTGAGCAGAACTCCATATTCATAAAAATCAACAGTACAGAATGTTAACCATCCTGAAGATGGCAAGCATATGGCGGTGGATATGTAAGATGGTTGTAGCATAATAATTGAAGTCAGTTTTATTAATATTTTGTTCATTGCTTAATACTGTTTTTTATATGTGTATGTTGTATTGTGTTACAGAAAATGTATTCTTGTGTAACATATACGCATATTTGCATATTGTGTGAAACTTTATTACAGAATGTAGTAAAATAACATGTATTGTATGCCAGAAATGGCCCAGAATTGGTTCAATACGATTATTCTATTCTATTTTATTCTGTTCTATAATATTCTATGCAACCTCCATGTTTGTACACATCGGTATCTCTGTATCAAACGTTAGATATAATTTCAATCATATAGACATTTATAAAGCTCTAGCTGCTGCAATTCTAACTTTCGTTACAGAAATACTGAGGTGTACAAACATTATGTTTATTTTGTTTATTTTGCATTTACAAGAATTTGTCATCTGATATCTTGCGAACAGTATATCATGCATTTTGCTTTTTAACAGCTATTTTATCTTTTCTTCATATAATGTTCTGGTATTTTTGTTTCGCATGTACAAATATTGTATATGAAATAACATATGTCTAAATCAATATGTCTGACCAACTGTCCTAATCTCAATCTTGAGATCATTTTGGCAGATAAATAAATGTTATATAAGTATACTTTATTATTGCTAAACACTTGTTAAATGGTTAATTTTAATTAACGTATATATATTTTAAAAGAATCAACAGTATTGTTAAAGTAGAGTAATTATTTCAAAATAATATTGTAGGGCCTCGCAACCACTCACTCTATATCCTTCATGAAGAAATATAATGTATTTTACCAATATGCATGAGAACAGTATAAATACATGTAGTTTCCGGTAAATAATGTATTAATAGGACCAAGGAACGTCTTTAATCAAATAGATAACACCGATTGTGCCGCGTAGAAAAACAACAACTCCAAAAACAACGTGATAGCACGGACCTTTAAAAGAAAAAAATCACTCTTTTTCAAATAATGAGATGTAAAATAAGTAATAATTTTTAAAAAAGTTTGCAAACATATTTGATATAATCTTTAAGCTACTCAATCACTCCATAAACCGTTACCAATATCTTGGAGAGATCTTTGCAGTTTGCTATTATTATTATTATAACACTGATATACTTTTAAAATATAAATGTAATTCAGGAGCTCTTCTGCAATTGTCACTAACGTTTTTGCCACTCACCGCTCCAAGCCGGTACCCATTTTGTCAACCCTTTTATGTTTTGGGTGTCGTTTCGTTGCTTTTTTATCATTGTAATTGTTTGTATTGAATGCGTATGTTATCAGCATTTCTATTTTCTATTGTCTTCGGAGACTAAACGGATATATACGAATATTTTGTTTATTAATCGGGATACAATTTTGCATAATTATTTGTAATTATCACATGGTCTGTATATGTTGTGTAATGTATTCAGCTATGGTACTATGTTTAGTGTTAATTACTGATTAAACTTTCTCCTTTCATACGTTTTTCACATTAACTGACTGTTTTCTGTGAATGCTTCATTTCCTGTTTGACTTTGTTTGACTGTGTTCTGTGAGTGCTTCATCTCCTGTTAGACTTTGATTGACTGTGTTCTGTGAATGCTTCATGTCCTGTTTGACGTTTGCTGACTCTATTCTGTGAATGCTTCATTTCCTGTTTGACTTTGGTTGACTGTGTTCTGTGAATGCTTCTTTACCTGTTTGACTTTGGTTGACGTGTTCTGCGAATGCTTCATTTCCTGTTCGCCTGGAACGGTCAGTGCCATAAAGGTTGCTGGGGTTCTAATGTGAACCAAACCTCACTGTTAGAGTAGTAAATGAATAAGAGTACACTCCCAACTAGACCGAAGTGTACGTTTTGTTATTTTTGAACTCTAATATACAAATGATATTACAAGATAAAGGATATCAACGAACAATTTATAGAGGGTAGTTTATATGAACCAGAATTATTAAAGGTAAATAAGAAGTATTTAAAGCTGAAAAAGCAATACAATGTGAATATAAAATTAAACGGAATTTGGTTCATTGGACAATTTGCAGTGATGATTTTAATAGTTGGGTACAATTAGAAGACATTCAAAACATTAAGGAAGCACGTGGTGAGGTTGTAAATAAATAAATGTATTAATAAAATCTTCCCATGCTACGATGAAAAGTAGCAGATTCCTTAGTACCCACCTAAGAATATGTCAATATTATTCTCGTTGCTTTGTGTATTTCTCGCTTCATTGGAGATAGGGTTGAACTACAACATAACGAGTTTAAATCGTCTGATTGCATGAACACATTTTAAAGCTTTCAAGTTAGAAATACTCCGAATTATTGCAGTGTTCCCAATTTTAAAACATGCCTACTTAAATATGTTGACATCATGTCTTACTAGCATTATAATTACAAATGCGTTTGCAAAAAAAAAATCGAAATATTTAATGTAAACGCTAAATTACAGTTACTTGAAATTCAAACTATATTTAATTAAATTGGAGGTAATTTAGGATTATCCATATTTCACTCTATTATAGATTGAAAATCTGCAATAAATGGGTCGAACAATTATGTCTTTATATCATGTACTAAAATGTTTAAGAAGTTTATATCTTTAAGCGGACTTCGATTCATGTATGTGTTTTATCAGCCCATTTGAACACTTACACTATGTGAACTTGCCATGAAGTTTGTGAATCACTCATTTTTATATTAGATCATATTTTCGTCAGGTATGGAAATACCGTTTATAGACAAATTGTTGGTATCCCTATGGGTACGAACTGTGCACCCCTTGTCGCAGATTTGTTTTTATATTGCTATGAAAGAGATTTCATGTTGAGTCATTCACCAGATACCCAGGCAGATGTTATTGAAGCCTTTAATGACACCTTTCGGTATCTTTATGACATATTGCTCATTGACAACTCTTTCTTTTCTACTATGGTTAATACAATATATTCTGAAGAACTTCAACTTAACAAAGCTAATATTTCTGATTTTAACGCTTCTTTTCTCGATTTACATCTCTCTCTATTGAAAATGGTGAAGTAATAGCAACATCAATGACACGAGAGATGATTTTAATTTTGATATTGTTAATTATCCTCCTCATTTAAGTTGGGATATTTCCCGATCAACTTCCTATGGGGTCTATGTGTCTCAGCTTATTCGTTTTTCTAGAGCTTGTACTCGAGTTGAGGACTTTAATATTCGTAATCTTTGTATAACTGAAAAGCTACTACATCTACCGTCTGAAGATTTTCGTAAAACATTTGCACAGTTTTCTTATCGTAACCCTGATCTTCCTTCCAAATATAATTAATTTAAGAACTCTTCTGCGACATGGACTATATCAATCTGACTTCTATGGTGATGTGATTTACAAACTTCGTAAGATCCTTGGTCATGATCACTTTCATACTATCTTTAATGAACTTGTTAAAAATTTATCAAAAGAGGTTATGACCCTATCATTTTGCAACGTTCTGCTTGCTTGGTGGTGGACCCATTTACAGTTCGCCACTATGCTTGTCTCTTTAATTGTGCGATGACCGGACAGGCTGTGGACCCTATGATGACGTCTACTAAAGCCCAAATGGACAGTGACGTTTGATGTTTGTCTCCAATCTTGTCTTGTCATTCTCTCAATGGTTTATTCTCTTGTTGCTCTGGCTTCTGCCAAGTCATTGAGTACATTCTTTGTGGCTTTCCAGGCTATTGTTTTTTTGTATTTATATATACACGTGCATCTTTGTGTTATACTTATGTAGCCTATTAATGCTGCTTGTGTGTTGGAGAATAGTTGATGTCGGGGATTTCTTTATTTACACTGTCCCGTTTTATTGGGATAACAGTAGGGTAAGTGTGAGGTTTGGTGCACCCTAGAACCTAGTTTAAACCCCTAGCGGCCTTTTTTGCGACTGACCGTTCCAAGGCGGTAGCCCTATTGTCAACCTTTTCTGTGTTTGTGACGTCATAAGCCCTTACTCTTTATTGACATTGCCATTCATGTTTGTCCTTTGGCGTGCTTTTGGGACTACTGTGTTCTGTGAAAGCTACATTTTCTGTTCGACTTTTATACTTATTTTTATTATCACAATAGTGTTGTTTGTGCCGTGTGGCGGCCGTAAAATGTCTTCCCGTACTCTGGAATAACATGTCTATGGGCTTGTGCTTGTCTTTAGCGTCGTCTTGAAATAGCATCGGATTTTTGGTTATTGGGATGTGTAGATAGATGTTCGGGAAACCATGCTTGTCCAGTGTGTCTAATGCAGCGTTGTCACTTTCGTCTATGGCTATTGTAGTTCTTGTGTCCCCTACTGTATCCACATATGTCGTCAGAAGGCCTTGGTCTACCAGATTCTGTAGTATCTTTAATAATTACTAATTGGCACTTATTTCGCTTTTCACAGAATGGTATTACATTTAAATTTACATGAGTCTATTGACGAAAACACTTAAAATAAATATTTCTCATCTTCGGTTACACTCTGCGTCATCTATACAAATTCCACATAATAACTCGGCATTTCTCAGATCTAAGCCATTTGTACGTCTTACGCCTTTACATATTCATTCGTCAACCTCATTCCATGTTCCTTCCAATAATTTTACCAGGGTTTTTAATACGACTCAAAAGTTTCTTTAACTCCTCTTGGATCACCTGGTTTGAGAAAAGACCACGTAACGTCTCCTTTCAGACATCGTTTAATTCAATGTAGGCGCAGAGTGTTTCCTTCTATAAGTAGGTGCAATGCTAAGAGGTGCATTTGTTGAAATTATTTAGCTTGCAAGTCCACCATTAATTCAACTGTTAATGGTAGAACATTTAAGATATGTTTAGCTTTA
Source organism: Cyrtodaria siliqua (assembly GCA_037043455.1). Taxonomy (NCBI): domain Eukaryota; kingdom Metazoa; phylum Mollusca; class Bivalvia; order Adapedonta; family Hiatellidae; genus Cyrtodaria; species Cyrtodaria siliqua. The sequence continues at coordinate 88,170 of JAWPHD010004008.1, forward strand.
AATGTTGATTGACGTACTTCTCACGTCATTTATGTTATGATTTGAAATGCACCACGGTGTGGTATAACAATATGTTGGACAAAAAGGTCGCTCCTTAAAAGTTCGATTCCGTGAGAACAAATATAATGCAAGCAATCTCAAAAAGTTAAATAATTACCTGTACCAACACTTTCGTCAGTCAGGTCATAGTTTTAGTAACGTCACTGTTCAACCTGTTGAATATATAATTTATGTTAATGATGCAACCAAAAACCTTAAAATAAAAGCTAGACATATAGCAGAACTAAAGTGGATGAAAAACTTGCAGACACCATTTCCACTGGGCCTTATTGATAACATTTATCACCAAGGAATTATTTCAAGGGAGCCTTATATTGACATTTTTGCTATATTTTCCATTCTAAAGCGTAAAACTATGTCTTATTGTTGTAGACCTAATGGTGACATCAAACGGAAATCACATATTACTATGTCAGCCGCTGATTTAAATACAATTTTGAAGCAGACTGGAAAGCACTCGATGCTTTCTTGTCTCACCTCTCTATCCATTTTTTCACTTAAGCTGATTGACGAAGAAGTAGACACAATTTTCAATCGAACAGATCCTTTGTATAACATTGTTTCCATAATTGCTTCCATAATTCAAAGGTATACGCAGCATGTTCTCCGACCCCATATTGACAAGGACTCTGATCACGTCAGATATTTTCTTAAAAAAGCTTCAGCTTAATAAGGGCATTGATTTTATTGATATACCAAGTATATTTTGAGATAATCGTGGTGTTGATTCTATTCCTTAATATTTCAAAATGTTCGAACATCCTATAATTTGTTAGAAGTACATAAAAACAATTAGACATATTCAACTACAACAACATAGTGTCTGACCTTGATATAGTAAATAAAGCTCCTAAGGAATGCGTTGTATAACATCTAAATTTAGCTATTCTCCGGCCGGTAGTGTCATTACTGGTAATTTTGATATTATAGATAAACGTATTCGGCATTTGTTTTCTACACGTCCGAAGTATAGATTGCCTTCTGTGATTGATGTTATTGCATGTCGTAGTCAGATCGCCCAATCCATTGAGGATTTTAGTATTAAATGCTGTCGTAGAGAACATGCCGACCCTAACTACCTTTCTACTTGGACAAATACTATTTTTAACAGCATAGATACCCTATTAACTTCTATACGGCAAACCCCTCATTACTTTCCTCTAGACCTACGTTTTCATTTCGTAATTTAAATTCGGGAATCCAGGAATTTCATAATAATAAATGCTGAAAAGGTGATCCCCGGAAGCAACAAACACAAACAAGATAGAAAAAAAAATAGCAGACTCCGTTTTATTGAGTCTGTTCATGAGAGGTATTATAAGATGCAACACCTCTCACTCTTTGTTGCACGCGGAGCTGCCGTGTGACGTCACTAAAACGTGCCAGCCTTTTAGAGGTTCATTAGGGTTTTTTAAGCAGTGTATAGTGGTGCCAAATTCAAATAAATTAACTTGTTAAATCTTTTTAATGTACTGTTTATTTAGTAATAACTGCTCTTATGTTATTTTCTTTATATTGTTATTGCTAGTATAACGTTTTAAGTGATATTATTGAAGTAATACAGCTGGAATTAGCTTGCATATTTGTAACTGTCGGATGTGTCGGACGTGTTTGATACCTTTTTGTACCTCTTTGTTTGAACTGACGGACGCTGTCCAACAGTTTGAAGGTGTAGGTTTTTGGGGTATAAAAGCTGGAGTTTCCTACAGTTTCGGGACTCCGCAAATAAAATTATAGAATTCCAAAAGGCATATTGCATCCTCATAAATCTGGGTAAAATATAAGTCTTTAGATCTATTCTTAAGTTAAATAAGTATATTTTAGATTGTTTGGCTATTTTGTATAGCTTTAAAGGTCTTTGTAGCGCTCTTTAGTATTTATTTATAAATAGTTTTTATTATTAAATTTGAGATTGATTATTGATCGTACACCACCAACACACCCAAACCTCTTCAATATTGTATCCTATCTTCGTGTTCAATGCACGGTATTTTGTTAATTCGTGACCGAAACTTTACTTGTAATTGCTCTTATGAATATTATTAAAAATGACCGTTTTATTAATATCACAGCTTATTGCTAGGGGTTCACCTTAATAAAAGTATTCTGCACTCTGGCGTTGTTCGGATATATATACCCCTTAGTTATGCAGTGATCAGTTTAACATACTTTACATGCGGAGTCAGTGTTTTTTTTTGTTTTTCTTTCTGTGCGTGCTGTAACCTTATACTGCCTGGAGCGTAATATCGAAATACGATACGCACGTACGCTACCAACCCTTAAGTATCAGCGCGTTACATTTGTGGTGGTACAGCGGTGGGATCCGTATATTTGTGACATTGAATAGTTACTTGCGGGTCCAGAGATACGAATCCTCACCGTACAAACAACAAGCAAGGTTGAATTGTACATGCAAATTTAACATGGCAGAGCAGTCAGACAGGGAAACAGAAACAGTTATTAATTACCGGAACCATCGAGAGCCGACAGAAATACACAACGGCGCCAGGTGTGACAGTTCCAGGGAACACGAGACTGGGGATAGAAGTATTCAGTCGAATACATCTCGGTTAAGCACTACGGAGCCGGATGAAACATGGAATTTGACCTAAAGTGAAAACGACTTGCCAGAATCAAATCATCTTATGGATCAGCATAGCACAAACAACAGCATCAACTCGTTAGTTTCTGATTATATTGAAATCCCGTCTTATACGGCAACATGATGAGACAACGGCGGCGCTTAGGCAACAGCAGGCAGAGTTTACTGGGGCGCTTAATAGGATCATTACTATCAACACAGATTAACAACATATAAATAACGGTAGTAAACAAATCGCGCAGAACGCGACCAAGGGCGCACATGTGCATATCGGTAACTTATCTGCAGCGACGAATGCGCATACTTTTACCGGAGATAGATTTTCGGATAATCGTGCTATGCAAGCAGAGAGTAATAGACGCGCGGACATCGGACAGCAAGCAAATGCACATAACATCACATATATTGATAGAGCACAGACAGGCGCATTGAACAACAATTATAACAATTATAGAAGTTTTCATGAACAAGGAAGACAGTTACTTCATGAAGAAAGTGGAGTCATTACTTCAGCAAATAACCGCATGGATGCCATTAGGTGTAGACAAAACAATGATGTTCTTATGTTACATGTACGCGTAACTAACCAATACAATGATGTTTTTATGTAACATGTACGCGTAACTAACCAATACAATGATGTTTTGATGTTACATGTAACCAATACAATGATATTCTTATATGTTACATGTACGCGTAACCATGTACGCGTAACTAACCAATACAACGATATTCTTATGTTACATGTACGCGTAACTAACCACTACAATGATGTTTTGATGTTACGCGTAACGTTCTCCGGCCATGTTTTGTTTCATGAATATGTTTATGTTTATTTAAATCAAAATCAATACACAGCAATAGGTATTTACAATTCACGCATTGCAATATTTGTGAAAACCGAATATAAGATTTTATTTGATGACGTAGACAACTTTGGATAGGTAAATTAATCCACAATTAAATGTATTACCGGCGCAGACTATGGGGATAATGTTATCATAAATTACGGGATATATAAGAACGATGTTGGGAATGGCCATTTAGCTGCCCCTGTACGTAATACAGCTACGCCTTGTCACGATCGCGACCGTGATGCCCGTTTTCGCCGATAGGTATCAAATTTGAACAAGGTTCGTATGTTAAACCCCTTTAGTGCTCCGATTTCTATTAAGCAAGATGTAGTTATTGTGGCAGTGCTGAGAGAGTCTTCTATGAACCACAACTTTTAACACCAAATGAAAGTAGTCAAGAGACGGATAAAAACAGATCAATAAGAAGAGTACAACTATCCCAGACGAAGGTTGAACCTGTGACTGAAGAAGCACACACTACTAAGCATTTACCAGGGGAAATGTATGTACCTGAGCATTTACAGAGCCCTGTTTTATAAAGCCTGCAAACGACGGAGCCCTGACGAGCAGTTAGCTTTAGCAAACTTTCTAAATATATTTCAAAACTCATTCTCAAAAGGTGATTGGGACATTGGTCACACGGACGTTGCAGAACTCTCGATAAATACAGGTGACGCGCTTCCAGTTAAACAGCCACCAAGAAGGGTCCCTATGGCATACGCCTCAGAAGAAAAGAAGGCTATAGAAGATTTGTTGGAAAAGGGGGTCATTCGGAAGAGTACATCCCCTTTGGCGTCGCACATTGTCTTATTCCGCAAAACGTCTGGGGCAGTAAGAACGTGCGTTGATTATAGACTGGTCAATGAGTTGGTAAAGCCGGACGAATTCCCGATGCCGCGGATTCAAGATTGTTTGGATGCTGTTTCGGGAGCAACATTTGATCTAAAGAGTGACTATTTTCAAATTCCCCTTAAGCAACAAGATATACCGAAAAGCGCTTTTGTATGCAAGTACGGACACTATGAAATGACGAGAATGCCATTTGGTCTAAACAACGCAGCCAGCACATTTCAGCGAACAATGGAGCTTGTGTTACACGGCCTTCATTGGGAAACGTGTATGATGTAATAGTGTACGGCTCCAATTTCGATGAACACCTAACAAGGGTAGAGCAGGTATTGCAGAAATTGGAAGGCGCTGGTTTAAAACTTAATCCTGGAAAATATGAACTGTTATAACAAGAGGTAGCGTTTCTGGGTCACATAGTTGTTTCAGTTTAATAATATTTTATTGCAGATATGTTACAATACATCAATTCAACATCACAATATTCATAAAAACATATACAAATGGATTGACATAGTTTCAGGAACGGGGTGAAAATCAATCCCACACATGTGGCAAAGATACTTTCTTGGCCGCGGCCACAGACGGCAAAACAGGTCAAACAGTTTGTAGCGTTTGACTCTTACTACAGAAGATACATTAAGAAGTATGCACAAAAGGCACGGGCAATGGTTGAGCTTACCAAGAAAGGAAAGGCGTTTATTTGGTCAGATGCATTTGAAATGGCGTTTTCAAGTATAAAAGAGGCGTTGGTGATTCCAGAGATTATGGGCTACCCTCAGAATGATGGGGGGTGGGGGATATGCATACTATACGTTGACGCCTGCGATGTAGGTATCGGTGCGGTACTTATGCAGATACAGGAATATAGGGAAAGAGTAATTTCTTAGGCTAGCAGGGCTCTTAACAAGGCAGAAGCAAATTACTGTATTACTGCGAAGGAACTATTAGCAGTCAGATATTTCGTGGAATAATATAGGTAGAACAGAGAAATATAAAGGATTGGGTTTAGCGATAGTAAAGGAGTAGAGGGTTGCTATTGATGTTAAGGAGAGATTGGGTGTAACAAGGCTCGGACTTATCGGTAAGAAAAGTGGAGATTGTAACGGTTGACAGTAGGGAGGAGGCAAGTGGAGCTGAGTGTGTAGAACAGAGATATGAGTTGACAGTTCGAAAAGAGGAGAAGGGAATCACAGACAGTAAGGAGAAGGCAAATGAGGTGGGTGTTGAGGTAAAATATGTTGACAATCGAACGGCGGAGGAGGAAGGTAATGGACGGGCTAATAGATCTAAGAAAAGGGTAAGACACTCACTCAAGCGATATGCGAGTGAGTCGTTTCATGTTCATCTGAGGCGTCATTTTTGTCAACATCATCGTCGTCGTCATCATCTTCAACTGCATCAAGCGTTAGAGTAAAGGGGAACACAGAACAAAAGAATTGCGATTAAATGGGAGAGATGATACTGAAATCGGGAGAATTGGTTGGGAGACATATATATAGAGACTCAGAAATGATTCAGGCACTGCATAAATAGTGGAACTTTTACGGGAAGAGGTAAAAGAGTTAATAGAAGAAAATAGGAGAATGTGGGAGGAGAGGAGAACCCAAACGACGAATAGAGGGGATAACGACAGTGTTAGGACAGACGGGAAAGAAACAGTGGCAAAGAGGGAGATTATACATGAGGTTAAAGCATCAAAGGAGAGGCTACAGAAGAGTTCGGGCAAGGACAGAGATTTAATGACAAAGGAGGCTGGTGCGGGATACGGAGTAGGAGCGAGATTATGGAAGGAGAATAGGGAAGCAAATATCGATGACAGGCGTGGTTGGGGCTGATGTAGAAGGAGTGGTTATGGACAGATGTAAGGCACGTGAGCCAGGAACAGCATTTGTACAGGAGAAGACACTGTTAGAAATGAGGACTAGTATGTTCATACACATGGTGGACTGAACGCGTTAATTCGTTCACCATTTGTTTATTTTTAATTGCATGAAAAGTGACTTTTAATTATTGTATATTTTTATTAGGGAATTTGTTAAACTGATGCATTTTAAGGATCCGTATAGTGTTATTCCTTAATGAGGAAGTTGGAACTTTGCCTCTCTGGGAAGGGGGTATTGCAGTGCCGCGATACACCACCCACTCGTTTTTGCATTACGATAAATATAAACATGCGCTTTTATTGAACATCGTCGATTCATTGTAGTAATATTTCATTGCACATCATTTTTTTATTATTTTACCTATTTAATTCTGGTGGAAATACCTCTGTGTCGCATGTGCATTATATATGATCATTCATTTTTCGCTGTTATTGGACCAGGAAGTGATTTGACGTGATTTGACGTCGGTCATATTTGTTGCACGCGGATCTGCCGTGTGACGTCACTAAAACGTACCAGCGTTTTAGAGGTTCATTTGGGGTTTTAAACAGTGTATAGTGGCACCAAATGCAAATAGATTAACTTTTTAAATCTCTTTAATGTATTGTTTATTTAAGTAATAACTGCTCTTAGTGATTTTCTATATCGTTATTGCCAGTATACCGTTTTAAGTGATATTATTGTAGTAATACAGCTGGAATTAGCTTGTATATTTGTAACTGTCGGATGTGTCGGACGTTAGTGATACACGTTTGTACCTTTTTGTTTAAACTGACTGTCCAACAGCTTGAGGGTGTAGGATTCTGGGGTATAAAAGCTGGAGTTTCCTATAGTTTCGGGACCCCGGAACTAACATTCTAAAATTCCAAAAGGATATTACACTTCATCCTCACTTTAGATCTATTCCTAAGATAAATAAGTATATTGTAGATTGTTTGACTATTTTGTATAGCTTTAAAGGCCTCGTAGCGCTCTTTAGTATTAATTTATAAAAACGTTTTTATAATTGCATTTGAGATTGATTATTGATCGTACACCACCGACACAAACCTCTTCAATATTGTAGCCTATCTTCGTGTTCAAATCACGGTATTTCGTTATTTTGTGACCGAAACTTTACTTGAAATTGCTCTTATTAATATTATTAAAAATGATCGTTTTAATTATTATCACAGCTTATTGTTAGGGGTTAACCTTAATAAAAGTATTCAACACTCTTGCGTTGTTCAGATATATATACCCCTTAGTTATGCAGTGATCAGTTTAACATACTTTACATGCGGAGTCAGTTTGTTTTCGTTTTGCTTTCTGTGCGTGCTGTACCTTAGACATCCTGGAGCGTAATATCGAAATACGCAACTGATACGCACGTACGCTACTAGCCCTTAAATATCAGCGCGTAACACTGTCTTTGATAAACTTGTTAAAATGTTTATCAAAAGAGGTTTTGACCCGATTATTTTTTAACGCACTTCCCTCTTTAATTATTCGATGACCGGACAGGCTATGGACCCTATGATGACGTCTACCTAACGTCCAAAAGGACGGTCAGTGACGTTCGATGTTTGTCTGCAATCTTGTCTTGTCGTGCCCTCAATGGTTAATTCTCTTGTTGTTCTGGCTTCTACCAAGTGAGTGCCTTCTTTTTGGCTTTCTAGGCTATTGTTTTTTTGTATTTATATATACACGAGCAGCTTTGTGTTTTACTTATATTGCCTATTAATGCTGCCTTGTTGGTTAGAGAATAATTCATGGCGGGGATTTCTCTATTTACAATGTCCCGTTTTATTGGTTCATGATCTAATCTCTAACCAACAAGGCAGCATCAATAGGCAATATAAGTAAAACACAAATATGCTCGTGTAAATATAATACAAAAAAACAATAGCCTAGAAAGCCACAGTGAAGGTACTCAATGACTTGGCAGAAGCCAGAGCAGTAAGAGAATAAACCCTTAAGGGCACGACAAGAAAGATCATGGACAAACTTCAAACGCCACCGTCCCAATGGGCTTTAGGTATGCGTCATCATAGGGTCCACAGCCTGTCCGGTCATCGTACAATTAAAGAGGAAAGCAAAGAGGAGAACTGTAAAAGGGTCCACCACCAAGCATGCAGTACGTTGCAAAATGATAGGGTCATAACCTCTTTTGATAAACTTTTTAACAAGTTTAACAAAGATGGTATGAAATTGATCATGACCAAGAATCTTACGAAGTTTATAAATCACATCACCATAGAAGTCCGGTTGTGACAGTCCTTGTCGCAGAAGAGTTCTTAAATTACTTTTATATTTGGAAAGAAGATCAGGGTTACGATAATAAAATTTTGCAAAGGTTTTACGAAGTTTATGGTAACGGTAAAGCTCATGCACCAACCTCCCTTAGTTGGGGTTTCAGTAGGTACAATCATAAAGTCCCATGAGGTAGTCCAGTCATTGCACAAGTGAAAAGTGAAGCGTAATGACTGACTGTAGAGGGGTCAATCACTAAACATGCAGTGCGCTGTAAAACCAAAAGGTTATATCCTTTTCTGACGAACTTCCTGATTAAATGTGTAAAGCGGTCAGGAAACCCGTCAGACCCCTTTAACTTTCGAAGTTTATAGACCACATCTCCATAAATGAGGGTTGTGATAAGGTTGGTGTTGTACTCACCATAGAAGTCAGGTTGTGATAGTCCTTGTCGCAGAAGAGTCCTTAAATTACTTTTATATTTGGAAAGAAGATCAGGGTTACGATAATACAATTTTGCAAAGGTTTTACGAAGTTTATGGTAACGGTAACCCTGATTGAGTAACTTTTTAGTTATATATAGATTACGAATATTAAAGTCCTCAACTCGAGTAAAAGCTCTAGAAAAACGAATAAGTTGAGACACATACACCACATAAGAAGTTGCTCGGGTAACATCCCCATCCAAGTGGGGATAATTAACAATGTCAAAATTAATATCATCTCTCTTGTCATAGATTTTGCTAATTATTTTACCATTTTCAATCGAGAGATCTAAATCAAGAAAAGAAGCGTTATTATCAGATATTAGCTGTTTAAAGCTGAAGTTCTTTAGGATAAATATAATTAACCATAGTTGGAAAGAAAGGGTTGTCAATGTTCAATATGTCATCCAGATACCGAGAGGTGTCATTAAAGGCTTCAATAACATCTGCCTGGGTATCTGGTGAAAGACTCAACATGAAATCCCTTTCATAGCAAAACAAGAACAAATCTGCGACAAGTGGTGCACAGATCCTACCCATAGGGATAACAACAATTTGTCTATAAACGGTGATTCCATACCTGACGAAAATATTATCTAATAGGAAGATGAGTGCTTCACAAACTTCATAGCAAGTCCACATAGTATAATTGTCTAAACTACCGTTAGTAAAAAACGCTTTTATATTATTACATGCCAAAAATGTAGTATTTTCTCTAGCGAATCTTTTTTGAATAAGAGAAATTAGCTTGTCTTTAATAAGGTGATGTGGTAAGGTTGTATATAGTGTAGAGAAGTCATAAGTGCTTATTGATGAAACTTGACCTTTATTGAAAATTTTATCAAGAACGTCTCCTGAATTTTTTATAGACCAAAATAAATAAATCCCAGGGTTTTCATAAGTTTTATCACAATATAGTTGAACGTGATCTTTAACGGCAGTAAGACAAGAAGTTAAACGTTTGGAGATGTTTGTTGAGGTGCAGGCACTAGAATTCGAAATAAACAGAGCCTTATATGGATTTTTATGTAATTTAGGAATCGAGTGCATAGTAGGCAGTTTATTTTGCTTATCGTTTACACCAGCCTTGAAAGTAGTGCATCGAGTGATATGTGCGGAAACAACATCATTCTCAGTAGAATTAACTGGAGTATACGAGTTGGTGCTGCCGAGTTCCAGGGATAAAACATTGACGTAATGTAGGCGTCAAACAATAATTACATTATTAGCTGCTTTATCTGCAGGAACTAAAACAAATTTATTATGAAATTCCTGAATTCCCGATTTTAAAATACGAAAGGAAAACCTAGGTCTCGGAGGAAGTAAAGAGGGTTAGCATTATAAAAGTTAATACGTGTATCTATAACTTTCAGAATTGACTTTTTCCAAGTAGAAAGTGAGTTTGGGTCCGCATGTTCTCTATGACACCATTTGATACTAAAATCTTCAATGGAGTTGGCGATCTGGGCACGACAGGCATTAAAATCAATAGTTGAAGGTAATCTATATTTAGGACCTTTCGAAAACAAATGCCGAATACGTTTATCAATAATATCAAAATTACCAGTGATGACATGACCTGCTGAAGCATAGCAAAATTTTGATGTGTTGCATTCACATTCCTTAGGAGTATTATGTACTATATCAAGGTCAGAAACTATTTTGCTGTAGTTGAAAATAATATTTCTAATAGGCTTTTTATACTTATAACAAATTACAGGACTTTCGGAATTTTTTAAATATTTTGGGATAGAATCAACTACATGAGTATCTCGAAAAATACTAGGCATGTCAATGAAATCAATACCTTTATTAATATATAGTAGTTTTAGAAAATGCCTGACGTGATCAGACTCCTTGTCAATATGGGGTTGGAGAACATGTTGTGTATAGCTTTGAACTATGGAAGCAGTGTTATACAAGGGATCTGTACGAATGAAAGTTTTGTCGGCTTCCTCGTCGATCAAAGCTCTACCAAAACGAATGAGATGGGAGACATACACCATGTATGATGTAGCACGAGGTACATCCCCATCCAAATGTGGATAGTTGACAATGTCAAATTTAACGTCATCTCTCTTGTCATAGATTTTAGTATTATGAAATCAGTAGAAATCGATAGATGATGGTCGAGGAATGCTGCTATCGTATCCGAACTGTTGGCTTTATTCAACATGAGCTCTGGGGATAAATGTTAATGACCATATAAGCAAAAAACGCAATGTCACTCTGGTTAGCTGTTGATAATTCAATAGAAAATTGCATAGCAGTATAAAAACAAATCAGCGACAAGTGGTGATCATTTAGCACCCATAGAAATAACAACAACCTGGCATTCAACTGTTTTACCGTATATTATACAAATGTTATCGAGATGAAAAGATAAAACTCTCTACAAACATCAGCGTATGTCCACATATTATAATTGTCATAGGGCGTTTGAAAAGAAACCCCTTAGCAAGAAAAGTATTCTGTGAAAGCTGAATCAATTTATCGTTGATCAGGTTATGCGGTAGAGTGGTGTATATTGTGGAAAGTAGGTTCTTAGAGTAGAGGTATAACATAGACAAACAATGTAGGTTATGCTAATATTTTCCAGAGTTCTATTCTTGCTAGCTTACTAATGAATAGGCTTCTTTGTCTGTCTTAAAGAAATCCGTTTAACACATTTTGTAGTGCTTAAAATATCAACAAAAACAATGTCAGCATACAAAAGGCAAAGTAAATGTCAGTTAAATTTTGGCGGGGGAGGGTTATTACTTTTCTTTGACGTAGAATGTATGCTTCCTGTAATAAAGTTTTGATGGATGTGGTTAATTGAACATACATAATATCAAACCATAGTCAAAATCGAAAATAAATGTATAATTGTTCAACATAATATTAGGGATTGTTTCTGTTTATTATTCCGATCTGAACGCATATGTTCCTACACAGATTTTCTTTTCAGACATTATCTCGGGATTAACAACATGCTTGCAAAAGAAACTAAATGAATGTAAACATGTACCGATTAAAATTGGTGTTACTGGTAAGTCCGGAACTGGTAAATCTAGTTTTATCAACGCAATAAGAGGTCTGTCCTCCAACGATGAAGGTGCTGCTGAAACCGGTGTTACGGAAACAACATTACAATTCAAAGAATATCCACACCCGAAAAATAAAAATATCATACTATATGATATACCTGGCGCGGGAACTCCTAACTTTCCCAGAGAATATTATTTCAAAGACTACAAAAGAGTGCGTTTTGAACAATATGACTTTTTCATAATCATAGCATGCAGTCGATTCACCCAAGACGATGTGTGGCTTGCTAAAGAAATTTTGTCTCGAAAGAAAGAATTTATATTCATTCGAACAAAGATTGACCAGGATATTGCTAATGAGATAAGGTCAAATTCAACATACTTTAGGGATAATGCAGGGGCTCATGAAATGCTCGTCGAAAAGATCAGGAAGGACTGCGAGAATAATCTAAAGATGTCAAATATCCATTTCAGTAAAAAACAGATTGTTTATTTGATAGACAGTTATGCAATCGACAATCCACTATATGATTTTGATAAACTGCTACAACGAATACTTGACATCTGGACTGATTTAAAACGATGACAAGGTTAACTCCGAAAATGACAGACACAAAATGTTGAGAATTTATTGGTTTGGTCAAAAAAGAAATGGCGCTGTAAGTAACTCTCAATAATCTAAATTATCTGGACGCTTAATTGTCTTTAAATAGTTGTTACAGAATCCATTTGCTAAAATAATGATAGCGTTTATGATTGGTTGATACAAACACACCAGACAGAATGACAGAAAAACAACGCTCTATTTCATATATCAATAAATAAACAAAGAGGAAAACTGTATCATTGTATCATCGACATAAATGTGAATGGTCAAATGTAGAATTTTAAAACAAAATACTGACAAGTGGTTCCAGTTTGAAATTGTTTTCAAAACCAATGGTCAAGACGTTTGTATTTAATATCAAGCGTCAAAGATGATTACAACACAGATATAGTGGGTGTTATGTCATATTCACGCGGTAATTATCGAACTACGAAGCTAAATTGTACTGCTTTAACGTGTTTTTAGATGAATCTTGCTTTACAAAAATACGGAGGAATATTGCCAAATATTCGAGTAGAATTAACATACGCACAACAAGAAACCTATGACCCTATCATTCTGCAACGCACTTCGTGCTTAGCAGTGGGCCAATTTACAGTTCGCCACTATGCTTTCCTCTTTAATTGTGCGATGACCGGACAGGCTGCGGACCCTATGATGACGTCTACCTAAAGTCCAAAAGGATTGTGACGCTTGATGTTTGTCTGCAATCTTATCGTGTCGTGCCTTCAATGCCTTCTTGTTGCTGTGGCTTCTGTCAAGTCATTGAGTACCTTCTGTGTGGCTTTCTAGGCTATTGTTTCTTTTGTATTAATATCTAACGATTATCTTTGTGTTTTACTTATATTGTCTATTAATGCTGCATTGTTGGTTAAAGAATAGTTCATGGCGGGAATTTCTTTATTTACACTGTTCCGTTTTATTGGGATGACAGTATGGTACGTATGAGGTTTGGTACACCCTAGAACCTTGTTTAAACTACCAGCGGCATTTTTTGCCACTGACCGTTCCAAGGCGGTAGCCCTATTGTCAACCCTTTCTGTATTTTTGACATCATATGCCTTTATTCCTTATTAACATTGCCATTCATGATTGTCTTTTGTGTTGTTGGATTTACTGTGTTCTGTGAAAGCTGCATTTCGTGTTGAACTTTTATACTTATTTTTATTCCTTATTAACATTGTCATTCGTGTTTTCCGCTTTGTGTGTTTTTGGGTTTACTGTATTCTGTGAAAGCTGCATTTCCTGCTCGACTTTTATACTTATCTATATGACGATATTTAGAATGTACTAAAGGAACGTTAGCGTGAATGTTAATAATACTACTAAGGGAGATCCGTTGGAAGCAACAAAAACAATCATGTGAATACAATAAGATAAAAAAAGTCGAATGGAAATGTAGCATTCAAGGACCACAATCATCCAAAAGCAAGCATAGAAACAAACAACACTTACAAATATAAATAAAAGGCAAGATATGACATCACAAAAATACAAGGGTTGATAACGGGCAGTGGCAAAACTGTCCGCTGGGGGTTTAAACCGGGATATATGATTTAAACCATAAACACTACACACTTTTTGTAAATAGTGTACTGACCGTTCCAAGGCGGTAGCCCTACTGTCAACCCGTTTTATGTTTGTGACGTCATTTGCCTTTACCATTACTAATGCCATTCTTGTTTGTCTTTTTCCGTGTTTTGGGGTTTACTGTGTTCTATGAAAGCTGCATTTCCTGTTCGATTTTTATACTTACTTTTGATATAATATCGAACTACAATTGACCAGAAATGTATTCAAATAAACAAGTTAGTTCGACCATTGAATAAAATGTGTTTTTGTCCAAAATATACAGGATTACAATTATTGAATGTATATAGATAAGTTTTCAGTTGAGTAAATATTCTTTAACACATTGTACAGATTTATTGTTCAATGTTGTAGTGGGATATATGCTGTCAAATGAGTTAAGAGTGTAGATCCGCGGCCTTCGAAATTTATCCTTGCACAATTCTAAAATTATTTGCACAGGATTGCAATCCGTTAACATATAGGATCAAAAGAGAATGCAACAGTATATATCGTTACGTTCATTCACACACAGGGTCAACATAGAGTACATCAGTATAGATGGGTCAGTATTTATTGACAATCACACTAGCGTTGTTTTAGTGCTATGTGGCGGCCGTAAAATGTCACCCCGACTACAGATCAGTAGTGTTATTATTTACTGGTCATTTGGGATCATCAAGCCCATTCTGTTTTGCTTTAAAGTAGAATATCGCTTAAGCCGGTGCTAGGAGGCCGGAGAGGTGTTGCATCTTTTAATATTACCTCTCATGAACAGACTCAATAAAGCCGAGTCGGCTACATTTCTCTTTTGTTTGTTTTTGTTGATTCCATGAGATCACCTTTTCAGTATTTATCGATAGTTTCGGTTTTGTTTTCTGGAAGTGCTGATTAAGCACTACTCTTTTTCACCACGATAAACCACTAATCTCGTCACATATTTTATCGCTGCATGTTCCCACGTCTTCATTGAAATGTAAGAGGAAAGAAATACAGCACGGAAACGAGTAAGATAAATGACAATTGACCCAGTTGTATTTAAACCTTTGCACACATATTCGCAGCTGCATATATATTCATGTTGTCGGAAGGTATTTTACCCATTAACGGATGATAATAATTACAAGCAGTAAGCTCCATTTTTGTTTAGAAACTTGACTTATGTGGCTTTAGAATATCGCTTAAGCCAGTGCTAGGAGGCGTGAGATAGATAGATAGATATTTTATTTCTTCCCATTTGGAGCGCCAATAATACATGTTTACACAACAGAATACAGATATAACATGTTTCTACAACAAAATACAAATTGAACATTAAACAATATGCACGAAATATATATTACATATTTACAGTAGCCATTGAATAATACATTTATTTTAAATGAGGTATTTGACCACATATTTACTTTCTTTAAAGGACAACATTATACCCTTATATACGTTTAATATATAGTAAGTTAATCTAGTGCATAAACCACATTTTCTTTTACCTTTACCATTTACCAACATGTATGAATACCTTTCAAAAAATATCTGTTTTATCTAATAATCCAGCAATAGACTTTGATGACTTTGTCTCAATACTGTATAACATTATGACTAATATTATTATCTGTTCCCAATTGTATGCATCTAGTGGACGGCCGTTAAACTTATTTTAAGACACATCCTCACTAGTAAGAACAGACATTAAACCGTTGAGCAAGGACAATACTTGATCTATAGGGCTCCGAGTCATAAAGCATGTAAATAAATGTAGACCAAATCTCACAAATAGTGTTGTTCATAGCTTGTGTCTGATGCCTTCAGTAGTAGGACATTCAAGTAATATATGTTCTTCTACATTACTCAAAATGGTGTTTGTACATGTTGGACACTTCGTCGTGAAATTATCATAAAATGACTTATTTAAAACAGTCATTGTGCTTTGGCACTGGTTGGAATATCTTGGAGATGACTTACTTAGTAACCAGATTGGCGAAACGTTATTATGGCTAGGTTTAACGAAGCTAAACTGTCTAAGCTGTTCATCTCTTTCAACAATTGCTACCCAGTGCGTATCTTGATATTTATTTAATGTTATATCAGCGATATGTTTTCATACACTTTGGTCTGAAAGTAACCTGTGTTAAGAAAATCGCCAATGGCACCATTTAATGTATACTTTAACAGAATACGATTAATATCAGGAAAAAATCCTCTTCTTTCATACGGATTGTCAAAGTAGTGAACAATTCTCGAAAAGAACATATCTCTAGAAAAATGGTTAACGGATAACCGACATAATCGACCAAAGAATACCAATGTTCTCCTATTAATTGCATATGTAAGAAGTTTAGCACCAATTGAGCTTAAGCTTATGTCGGTTCTAGACCGCTTTGAGATACACTGCATAATCTATGCGATTTTTCTAATTTTGCAGTTTGTGAGTGTGTGAAGCCACACCATAGTTCACATTAGTAAAGGGCTTTAAGAAGCACAATTGATTTGATTTGTGTGTTTTGCTTCCAACATGGCCAAGGGATCCCCTTTTCAGTATTTATGTTTAATCCGTGTATACGATTTATATTTCTTAGAGGCAAATACTTATGTATTGGATTTAACATCGCTCTTAAGTTAAAAGTAGACATAAAAGTATAACAGGAAATGAAGGATCCAAGGGCCTCAATCAACCGAACACAACCGAAAAACCGAACACACTTTCAGACATGTTACGACGGTGTCTTAACGGTAGCGGTGAGCTCAATGCTCATCTTTAGACACATGTCATGATACCCCACCCAGTCATATTGTACTGACACATGTCATGATACCCCACCGAGTCATATTGTACTGAAACATGTCATAATACCCCACCATTGTACTGATACTAGACCGATCAATCCTAACACTAGCGTTTATTTGCTAAAGACAGATAAAAATACCGGACAGGAAAAGCAGCATTCAAGGACGACAGTCAACCACAAAACACAAAAACAAACACGCAAACAGACAAACAAGAAGGCAAAAGTAATAAAAATTGCAAGCGACATCACAAACACAAAAGGGTTGACAATAGGGCTACCGCCTTGGAACGGTCTGTGGCAACAAAGGCCACAGGGGGTTTAAACCGGTTCTAGGGTGCACCAAACCTCACACTTACCCTACTGTCATCCCATTAAAACAGGACAGTGTAAATAAAGAAATCCCCGCCATGATCTAATCTCTAACCAACAAGGCAGCATCAATAGGCAATATAAGTAAAACACAAGTATGCTCGTGTAAATATAATACAAAAAATCAATAGCCTAGAAAGCCGCAATGAAGTACTCAGTGACTTGGCAGAAGCCAGAGCAACAAGAGAATAAACGATTAAGGGCACGACAGGAAGGATCATAGACAAACATCAAACGCCACCATCCCAATGGGCTTTAGGTAGGCGTCATCATAGGGTCCACAGCCTGTCCGGTCATCGTACAATTAAAGAGAAAAGCATAGTGGCGAACTGTAAAAGGGTCCATCACCAAGCATGCAGTACGTTGCAAAATGATAGGGTCATAACCTCTTTTGATAAACTTTTTAACAAGTTAAACAAAGATAGTATAAAAGTGATCATGACCAAGAATCTTACGAAGTTTATAAATCACAACACCATAGAAGTCAGGTTGTGATAGTCCTTGTCGCAGAAGAGTCCTTAAATTACTTTTATATTTGGAAAGAAGATCAGGGTTACGATAATACAATTTTGCAAAGGTTTTACGAAGTTTATGGTAACGGTAACCCTGATTGAGTAGCTTTTTAGTTATACAAAGATTACGAATATTAAAGTCCTCAACTCGAGTACAAGCTCTTGAAAAACGAATAAGTTGAGACACATATACCCCATAAGAAGTTGCTCGGGGAACATCCCCATCCAAGTGGGGGTAATTAACAATGTCAAAATTAAAATCATCTCTCTTGTCATAGACATTGCTAATTATTTTACCATTTTCAATCGAGAGATCTAAATCAAGAAAAGAAGCGTTATTATCAGATATATTAGCTTTATTAAGCTGAAGTTCTTTAGGAAAAATATTATCAACCATAGTTGAAAAGAAAGTATTGTCAATGTTCAGTATGTCATCCAGATACCGAGAGGTGTCATTAAAAGTTTCAATAACATCTGCCTGGGTATCTGGTGAAAGACTCAACATGAAATCCATTTCATAGCAAAATAAAAACAAATCTGCGACATAGGGATACCAAAAATTTGTATAAAAATGGTGGTACCATACCTGACGAAAATATTATCTAAAAGGAAGATGAGTGCTTCACAAACTTCACTCTATTTTTCATAGCAAGAAGGATAACAATATAGGACATGTAAAGCAGCATTCAAGGACGACAGTCAACCACAAAACACAAAACCAAACACGCAAACAGAATGACGAAAAGGCAAAAGTAATACAAAATGCTAACGACATCACAAACACAAAAGGGTAGACAATAGGGCTACCGCCTTGGAACGGTCAGTGGCAAAGTAGGCCATTGGGGGCTTAAATCCGGTTCCAGGGTGCACCAAACCTCACACGTACCCTACTGTCATCCCATTAAAACAGGACAGTGTAAATAAAGAAATCCCCGCCATGATCTAATCTCTAACCAACAAGGCAGCATCAATAGACAATATAAGTAAAACACACATATGCTCGTGTAAATATAATACAATAAAAACATAGCCTAGAAAGCCACAATGAAGGTACTCAATGACTTGGCAGAAGCCAGAGCAGTAAGAGAATACATCATTAACGGCACGACAAGAAAGATCATGGACAAACATCAAACGCCACCATCCCAATGGGCTTTAGGTAGGCGTCATCATAGGGAAGTCCACATGGTGTAATTGTCTAAACTGCCGTTAGTGAAAAACGCTTTAATATTATTACATGCCAAAAATGTTGTATTTTCTCTAGCGAATGTTTTTGAATAACAGAAATACCAGAGTTTTCATAAGTTTTATCCCAATATAGTTTAACGTGATCTTTAACGGAGTAAGACAAGAAGTTAAAAGTTTGGAATATGTTTGTTGTGGTGCAGGCACTAGAATTAGAAATAAAGCGAGCCTTATACAGATTTTTATGTAATTTAGGAATCCAGTACATGGTAGGCAGTTTATTTTGCTTATCGTTTACACCAGCCTTGAAAGTAGTGCATCGAGTGATTTGTGCGGAAACAACATCATCCTCAGTAGAATTAACTGGAGTATACGAATGGGTGCTGCCGAGTTCCAGAGATAAAACATTGACGTAATGTAGGCGTCAAACAATAATTACATTATCAGCAAGCTTTATCTGCAGGAACTAAAACAAATTTATTATGAAATTCCTGTATTCCCGATTTTAAATTACGAAAGGAAAACCTAGGTCTCGGAGGTAGTAAAGAGGGGTTAGCATTATTAAAGTTAATACGTGTATCTATAATTTTAAGAATTGTATTTTCTTCTCTCTTTCGTGGCCGATGTGTTAACGACATTGCGTTCCAAATCGTCTCGCCTCTCACCGCTGCGGGTTCGAATACCACTGGGAGTTCGACTTGTAAGTGAGAACGTGTCGATCTTTACGGATTCCGGGAGGTGTACAGTACTGCTTCTACCTAGGATAAGTGGGTGGTCTGCCTCCATAACAAAAAAATCGACCGCCATATATAACCTTACTTGTCATTGTGTGGAGGATGACGTAACAGACAATTCAAACAAACACATCTTCTTTCATTCTCCCTTTTTAAATCTTAAACAATAATAAACTTCTTGTTATATCCAGCTGTACTGAGCCGGACATTTTATTCA
The DNA here is from genome assembly GCA_037043455.1 of Cyrtodaria siliqua. Classification (NCBI taxonomy): domain Eukaryota; kingdom Metazoa; phylum Mollusca; class Bivalvia; order Adapedonta; family Hiatellidae; genus Cyrtodaria; species Cyrtodaria siliqua. The sequence goes on from JAWPHD010004008.1 coordinate 108,143, forward strand.
ATTAAATCTTATACTGACCCGTACACATAATGCAGAACTGTGTAACTACTGAACCTTATACCATTAAAATTCGCATTAATACTGAGCCGGACATGTCAACAATTTTTGATCGTGGATTTAAGGCATTTTGCAAATATTTTTTCCCGAAAGTAAAATCGGAATCGCAAAGAGCAATGTTTATCCCCCTGTATCAAGGTTTAGATGGTAAAAATAGGCCAAAATATACTCAAACTGGGCCGAAAACTTACGGTTTCCTCACTTACTTTTAAAACTTTCCAGTCTGTCACATGCTTTCGAGGTGTTGCTGCATTTATTTAACTAATTTGTTCTGTTCATACACATCCGTGGATAGGGAATTCATAAAGCAATCACATTATACAAGTGATTGGGAGAAAAACAATAACTTAACAACGTAGTCGATCTACCTTTGATGTGTTTTCATATTCGCCATCTTGAAAATTCTGAGCTTTTTTAAGCGGACAGCTTGCACCACAGTGAAGTTACTATAGTAATACTCCTATTGTATTGCGACATTATTAATTTATCGAATAAAACCTACCTTCACACATTTCGAAAAATAAATACGGTCTTTATCACAACACTGCCAAATACCGATTGATAAGGAATTGCATATGTTACGTTCACAAAGCTATATCACTGACATTAACCGTAATTAGACACAAACTATGTCGCGAACTAACTCAACCGCCATTTCATATAATTACTTATGTTGCACTTTGGCTTAGTAGCAATATCAAGATAGCATTAGACAACATAAACATTAGGGTTGGGTTGTACCTTTAGTTGGTATTATACTAATAATTACCAATGTTAAAGTGTCACATACTAATGATTTGCTGCAAATTCAACTCAAGTATGGATATTGCAGCAGTGTAATGTTCATATAGAAAACTAATTTTCTACTTGGCAAATCACTAGAATGTACATGTAAGAAAATTCGTGTTTGTTTACTATACAGGTCAAGGGTACAGCTGTTTTCATTGATTGACTATTTTCATGGCTCACAAAGTGTAAGCATAGAGTCGAAATTTCGTAAATGTTCATCAGTGATCCAGTAAAACTTATTAATACGCTTCTTATACATACAATCACAAAATCGAATAGAAATGGGCAGTTTTCCCCTACTTATAATGCCCGTTTTCAGCAAAAAAGAAGGGATTACTTTTTATTATAGGAACTTCATTCGACTACACCTCGGAGGCTTACATGTAATTAGTGGTGGCAAACCTAGCAGTATATTTGTGATCGTCATACTTGTACACACACGTGCATTTAGATGTGTGCTGGTAACGTTTGGGAAGAAATAAATACCTAATTAAAGACTATAACCATTGTAACAAGTATCTGATTTTATCACATAACTTCCGCTGTGGGAGTGGAATAACACTATTCTATATTTTCGATATACCACTAGTAAGTATGCAAATAAGCCTCGTATGAGTTGTCAAAACAATCGATAATGACTATGATCCAATTTCCACGCTTTATGTCGGTTTCGCGTGTTAAAGCGACTGGCAAAATGCAATAAAAGTCGATATTTGAGTTATGTGATAAATAGAATCTAACATTTCTCGTTCTCATTCATTATTGAATTCATTAAACTCGTTAGCAAAAATGATATAATGCTCGGCAAGAGCCTCGCATTATATCATTTTGCCATCTCGTTTAATAAATTCAATAATGAATGAGTACTCATGTAAGATCCTCTATATGTATGTCAAACTAATTACATTTCTCAAGTTGAGCGTACTGATCTATACGTGCCAACACGTAATATATACTTGTATAGGTTAAGCTTGTCGTATGTGTTTTTTCTGCATAAATATAATACGATAATATATAAATATCACATTCATGAGAGAGTTTGTTAAAATGTTACTGTGAAAGTAATATCACTTGACTGGAATCGTAACTAAGAAAACGAGTAGTAGTTTATTGAAATCTGAAGTTATTAGCAACTTTACCATACTGAGCCGATGATGTCACCGAAACAGTGCGCACATCAACATACATTGTCTTACTATCACTCTGCGGTAGCACCCTGGCTTCAGAAATGACACATTGTTGTCTAGATTTAGCATGGGCCTATTGTGTGAGGCATAATAAATATATGTATTTTGCTTACTGTGGAAATAATACCAACAAACACAATTAAGAGAATAAAGCAGCAGACTCGGTTTTAATGAGTCTGTTCATGAGAAGTAATGAAAGAAGCAACACCTCTCACGCCCCCTAGCACCGGCTTAAGCGGTATTCTACTTCAAAGCCATCTATATTGGGTTCGTTGGTCCCAAAGGACCAGTAAAAATAACACTACTTATACTATTATACAAACTGCATTTGTATCATTTTTCGACTTTAACAATACGTTGGTTTCAGTCATATCTGTCTAACATGACACAAGTAGTCAGAGTTGGACAGTATCAATCTGAGGAGAGAATCAACAAATCAGGTGTCCCTCAGGGATCCATACTAGTACCACTTTTGTTCTTGATTTATGTAAATGATCTACCTTTAACTTCCAAAGAAGCTTCAGTTGACATTTATGCTGATGACTCCACGCTACATACAACAGGTCTGGATGTGTCATCCATTGAGAATAAATTACAAAGAGATTTAAATAACATAAATAAATGGTGCACTATAAATAACATGGTTATAAATCCTACAAAAACAACATGTATGCTATTAGGTTTAAAATATAAAATAAACCCTCCTCGAAAACTCACGCTTTCGATAGATAATTGTCTGATACAATCAGTGTCTTCTCAAAAACTTCTCGGAATTACAATAGATCAACATCTAAAGTGGGATGTTCAGATAAGCAAAGTCTGTAATCATATATCGAGTAAATTCACTATTTTAAGACGATTATCTAAATATCTGACACTTGATATGAAAAAGCTATTCTATAATGCATATTTAGTTCCAATATTTGCTTATGGCTCTATCCTCTGGAGTAATTGTACTAAATTGAATTTTACAAAGGTTGTTACTTTACAAAAAAGCTTTGCACGCTGGATTTAGATAAAACCTTTACATACACCTTCTGCAAATCTTTTCAATGCGTTAAATCGGATGTCGATTGAAACAAGATGTAAATTTCAAGTAGGTGTTTTAGTTTATGAAGCAATACACAATCTTACACCAATATACATAAGTAAATTAATAACATTTTCTGAAAATAACACATATAATTTAAGATCATGCATTAAACATAACATTAAGCATCCTTGAATATTTAAATCCGGACTTCTGTTTCTATTTATGCTTTCAAATACAATTATAAACTATTTCTATTTCAAGATAACAGGTGTTCTCCTCAAATTAAGTTGTGTTAATAGTGAATACTTGTTTTGAATGCCAGCTTGAAACATAGTATTAATGTTACGTGCATGTATTCACTTGCTATTGTTTATAAGTTGCTGTTGTTATAAGAAGGCCTCATGGAAGATAAGTGTTGTGCAATTGTTTGTATAATCGTAATGAGTTGTACCATCATGAAATAAAGAATTTATTATATTATTATTATTATGTACTAATAAGAAGGGAATTTTCCTCACGCAAAGATCTACAACCATGACTAATAACTAGCTCCCGAGCAGTATTAACTCGTTACATAAATTGGCGAAGCAGGTCTATATATAGTCTATATATATAAATACGGAGGCGAAAAAGAAACGCAAGTCGGGAATTTCAGCTATATATTATATGTACAATATGCTGCTGTTAATCGAATGGTACATGGCTACGTAAGACCTTTCCTTTTGAAAAAAAAGACTAAAACAACACAAAACACAGCAAATAGTATTCCTTAAAAGTATCATTATTGACAGAGTATGCGTTTGTCTCAAGCATGTGAGCAAATTTAGGATGCACAATTGTGCAAAATCTTTACGTTAAATACAGTACGGAATTGGCTCAACTTTTCAAAGAGGAACTTCAACATTTATTAAATTCTTGTTACAAAGTGTACTGTGATTAAAAGGTCTACAACATCACAGTTGTGTCCTTTCTCTAACTAACTGCAACTTTTGTATTATAAAACATCTTGGGATTTCTTTGGAATAGTATGTGGAATTAAGTGTGCAGAAAATACAATAATATATAGCGGAAATTCCCGAGTTCCGTTTTTTTTTCCGCTTCACTATATATACGACTGAGATAATAAAGATTACCGGCACGTCTTAAAAGTATGGAAGGTTTCAAATGCTTGGGATTAAAATACAACGGTGTAAGGAATGATCTGTTTATATAATGCTTTAGTTTTTTTTTAATGTGAATGTTCCCTTGGTGTGTCGATTAAATCCCCTGATATTGACGTGTGCTATGTTTGGGGGAGAGGTGCCCAGCTGTTTCACAGTACTGAATTGATAAAGTACATCACTGATATAAGAAACGAAACTGGTTATAATGAGGACGTAGCGGTTATGTCGGGTCATGATCTATATTTTACCCTGTATACGGGTAGGTTAGTGTTACAATAAATAAGCCGATTACCATCAGAAACATAAAGCCTCGAGAAAATGTTTCAACAAAACATAATTAGTCTAGTTTTTCAAACGATATACTTAAAATGGAACTCGGTCATCATAGCAAACACAACGAAAAGTGTTTGTTTGTATGGAGTTTTACGTCATTTTTAACACAAGTAAGGATTGTTTTGTGGTGAAGGCAGCACACACCTTTCCTGGGTAGAACCAGTACTGTACACCTCCCGCCATCCGTAAGAATCGACACTTCCTCACTTACAAGTCGAGCTCCTAGTGGGATTCGAACCCTAAGTGGTGAGAGGCGAAGGTTTACAGCGCAACGTCGTTAACCATTAGTCCACGGAGACGCTCAACGGAAAGTGAGGAGACATCCTGTGACCGAATAGTGAAAGGTATGGCGCGAATGTGCAATTAAATCAAGACAGCATGCTAACCGACGAAGAAAATACCTACTTTGTAAAATGCAAAACCGTTGCAATAAAATGAGCGTGCTAATTGGAAAAAGGAAAACAATACAAACACGCTGCCGCAACATTAGCTGTAATTAGTATTGAGAATAGATCATAGACACAAATTCACTAGTATATCATATATCTCAGATTTGTTTAGAGAACTGTTATTTTTTAAACAAAATCAAAGAACATTTTTAAAACACAAGTTATTAGTACAAGTCAAGTTAGTAAATCATTTTGTGTATATTTAATTCTAGTACAGGAACATTAAAGGCACACACGCCAATCTTTATTTGTTTAAAAACTCACGGCGTCGCGCTAGTTTTTCTGCATAATTTGCATTTGTTCACTCATTAATATTAATTATAAGAATAGTAATAAGCAATTTGTTATTGCATACTATTCATTTGTTATATTATTGCACCAATAATATATTAAAACTCATAATACAATAAGACGAAATAGTGAATACTTATAATTTGATCTATTTAAATGTAACCAGGGTAAAAGTAAAAAATGATACTGGATATATAAATCGAAACACCAATCTCAAACACTTCAAGATTGCCGTGTGTCCCTTTAAATATTGTTGATACACTAATCAACACGTTTAACATTACGTTGTCCGAGTTTTAACTTTCATACCTAATCCAACCCTTCATCCAAGAAGCGAAATCGGGGCTGCCTGGGGTAGGAGATAAAACCTTAATTTCGGCTTAAAAGGTTTGCATATTGTAAAATTAAAACAATAGGTAATTGTAAACGGGTTATCGTATTTTTTTCAGTAAAACTGTTTCTAAGCGTGGTGTATTGTCGAAATATCCGTTTTGAAATCATGCTTATATAAGCTTTCAAATCAAATTACCACGTAATTGGAAGTCAATGCATAAAGAAGCCAAATCCTTTCGTCAAGACTCTTTATGCTGTTTATTGTCCTATTTATTGAATATTTAATTTGCTCCTAGATTATGGAACAGGGAACAGTGCGGACCTACGATGCTATAGTGATAGTATAAACATATTCATTTTACATCGATTGCGAAACTAGTTCTTGCAACTTAGATTAATCACTCTCGATGGCTTCCTTAGAGGGCCCCAAGGAAGATTAGTTTATACTAATTGGGTTACCCTCTGTAAATAAAGACTTTCATTCATTCATTCATTCATTCATTCATTCATTCATTCATTCATTCATTCATTCATTCCTTGGTAGAACCAGTACTAAGCAATGTTGATTAATTATCTTGCTCAAGGATAAATAACGTGGGCACGGAGAGGATCGAACCCACGACCTCCCGATCTGGAGTTCGGCGCTCTATAACTGGACCACGCACTCCATTACAATGCTATTGCGTTTTGGAGCTGACCATTATTCTCATTTTTGGGTTGAACAGTTTGATGTAAGGTTTATCACAAGCCGTTGTGTTTCAACTTATAACTGGCTATGTATATTTTATACATATTTATATTATGCAACCTTAGATGCGAAATAATTCAAACATATCAAGGTTTGTAGTAGTAGTCAAACATCTATTGCCAAAACGGAGTTAAACCTCGGAATAGGATGGTATTGGCTTTCAAAATACATAGTCTTAAATGCTACGCTAGCCGATACAGAAGTTATATTGCACCTTGCATTTACGTTGCTTGGTCTCATATTCCCAACGTTTAATCTTTGCAAAGCAACTCCGCGTTTGTTTCGACTTTTGTCTGCGCCAACGCTTATATGTATGTCTCCGCAGGAGCCGAACACATGGCTAGTACTCAATGACGTTATGTAAGTGTACAATGGCAAAATAAACACCGTTAGAAGCATGACTAGAGCTAAATAGTCTTTTCGAAAGTACAACACAACACACGTTATTATTGCTGCAAACACGGAATATCACCACAGATGTTTCAAACTTGAAAGGAAAATATTTGATGTTTTGAATTCTTCTTCGACAGCTCTTTGTGAAGTCCACTTAACATTTTGGAATAGAAGACTAAGAAAACTTCGGAAAATGCGCACGCATCCAGTAACAGCTTCCGGCGAAAATTGCAAAATCGATGCCAATGTCTCTATCAACACATGCTTTGCATTGTCACGGTTACAGGTTGCTAACTTTGGCACAATTAACACTATAGCCATAACAACAATGATCGGCACATATTGCCACCAGAAAGTAACCACAAAATGCAAACATATACTAGAAGTAGTAACGGCTTCATCGCCATTTGTTGTAACGCTGAATGAGCTACATACAAACTGACAAGAACTTTGTTTCCGTTCTCAGTTTAGTTTTATTAAATCCATCCTTGTGAATTTTTCTCTGCAACCATCGCAAGTACATAACCAGTAAAATCTCGCCCATATTCCATCTTAACTCCCGTAAAAACCATGTGACCTAATTATAGCTCGGACTTTCCATAAGGAAAACGCTTCCCACATATAAGGACATATTAGGGTTTCAACAGAGCTGCTTCAAACGTGTCATGGCTCAGAACGTCAATAGGAACGCGTTCAACTGGATTGTCACATTTTCCAATTATGTTTTCAAAATAGATATAATTATTCAACAAGCCTTTGCCGTAGTATCCGGACTGTCCTAGTAACTCGGTCATGGCGTTGGTAATTGGCTCAAATATAGATTGACGCATAGTTTCAAGTTTCATGAAGAGCGAGTCGGTATTGTATGTAGCGAATTTGATTGCCGGTTGTAAGATACCTTTATCTGGATGACCCTCTGCAACTTTCGGTAAGTCAAATATAACTCCCTTTTCAACCACAGTGTCGGAGTCAAGGACTAAAGTATAATTAAAATTCTTGTTTAATATTTTTCTGACGTCATGAGACTCGTCAAATAGGTCTTGTCCCAAAGGCCGTGCGCTGGAACCATATAGGTATGGGTCGCAGTACGAGAAAGCTTTGTCGTGACCAGCAGATAGAAGCATAAGATCTTGGTACTGACCATATTTACGTAACACACGGCTCATTCTGTGAATGACCATGAAAGAGTTTGAATAAAATTCGCAGATTTCATCAAGATATTCCCGAAGGAACGTATTTCGGTCAATCCCTGAATACTTGCTCCATACGTGTTGCAATCGTAACGGATGAATAAATCCAGTGTTTCCCGAAGAGAACATGGCCCCTTCTGTGTACAGACTATAGTAAAGTTTTCTTCGGTACTTGTTTCTTTTTTTGATTTCATACCTTTTCAGCTCCTGATTTCCTGTCGCACTCACAAGTACCGCTGCTATAACAGGACTCAAGTTTCCTGAAAAACATAAACCATTTTGTAAATATTGTTGCCCCTAAAAATACCAAAGATAAATATTTCCTTTGTGTGACAGAGACGTAGGTGTTAGAAATTTTAAAGGAACACGCAGAGAACACGCAGAGATCTTGAAGTGAGTACAACAATACAATCTCAAAGTATTAATTCAGTATCACTGACGCTTTACAAATGTTTGTATGTAATTAAATAAAATTTGAAGTTTTCAGTTTGTGATAATCTATCTTAGCATTACATATATGTATTGGTTCAATACAATCAATAATTAGTAATATGCAAAGACACTTTGGTTTGAACTAATCATTTAATTAGTATTCATGATTGCAAATAGGCAAGTTATGTAGAAAGACTAACGGGAAATCGCCTGATGTTAAAGATGAATGGCCACCCGTTTTGCAGTATTATCAATTAACAAATTTAACTCTTAAACATCATATGAACATTTCTTGATAATCCCGGAGAGAAGCATGTATTTAAATCCGCTATTAAGTTGTATGTAAAAATAAGTAATTTTTGCAAGACGTAGAAACTACTTTTACCACTGCGTGACTGCACGGGGAAAGGATGTTAATCTGAATTATATAGCTGCACAATTATTGCCAGATAATTGATAAATACATTTACCTGTGGATTAATTTACCTGTTCAACGTTTTCTACGTCATCAAATAAAATCGTATTCTCGCTTTTCAAAGATATTGCAATGTATGAATTGTAAATATCTATTGTTGTGTATTGATTTCGATTTAAATAAACATAAACATGTTCATGAAACAAAACATGGCCGGAACATTTTGAAATAAATCTAGAGTGCCGTGTGTCCCTTTACACACAAGTTCTTAAAGAATGTAAATACAGCTAAAAACAGTCATTAGTAATCAATTAAATTATAGGAGTAACATATATGCAAATGATTGCCAATTCATCGTTCGTTGGTTTCTGCTCGTTGTGCAGTTGGAATTACCTGATTACGGAAATTAACTTATTAAACTCTTTGGATTAATTTGATATGATTCTCGGCACAGCATCGCATCTTATACTAGTATTCTATTATGTTTAAGTCTAGTATGTTTGGGTTTATTGAATAATTACTGTCTGTGAATAGAAAAACTCTTTTTGATTTAGATTAATATATAAAATTAGCACTACAGCTACGTATATCTGTTAATCACAATGCTACTTTGGTTATACTCTTATTACAATATCATTGATTTAATTAATTAATATTTGCTTTTTGTGAGTGAGCGTTTGTGTGTGCGTGTAAATGTGTTATTGTCACGTGATCATTAACATGTTTATATATGTTCATTTGAATGATGATATACTCTGTACAAGTTAATAACGTACATTTTCTGTTTTGTTTTATTTTTTATAAATTTAATATTAAACATGTTCTCATATTATATTACAGATTCTCTCGGCTTCAAATAACATAACCTATTACCACTATAGGCCTCGTACATTGTTTTCAGACACTCGTCGATATCCGCTTGATCCGTCGCAAGCAGATTGTAATTCAATATCAGCGTGAGTCCTTCCGCGCATGCTTTGTTGTTTTGCCGCCGCTTACCTCCGAGAGCTGGTGTAACACCCGTCTGCATGACAAACTCTAGAACGGAGCATTGCAGTAGAGAAATGTTTCTAACAAAGATAATCCCTACACCTATGTTTGTCTGACTCCAGTTAATATTGATTACATTTAAATTAAGAGAAAAAAACAATGTAGCCTAGTATATTATGCGTCCAACTATGCATTCAATTTTTTTTTATCAAGAAAAAATTTGAACCGGCAATATCTAGTTTAACAATGTGAAAGTATCAAAGTACTTAAAGTACTGCAACATTGATGCATGTCATTTCTGAGAAGATAATATCATCAATAGTTGTATTATGTATTTTTTTTTTTGATGCAGGTTTGGTTAATTTAGACTATGCAATGTGTAGAAATATAACCTTTAAACACTTAACGTTTACATTTATCGCATGTGGTTTTAGAGGTATTGAAGTAAAAACACAACTAAACCTTAACATAAAGGTTCTTTTTAACGAAAAGGCCAGATACAATTGCCATGTCTGTGATAATGTTTGCAGAAAGAAAATACCACTGAATATAGTATATACCGCAAACTTGTCATACCAGTCTCACATAGCTACTTCGAATTCGGTCGATTCCGTTATCCTATGTCTAAATCAATTAAGAATTTGAACTAGTAGAGATATTTGAAAGATTAACATGACTATATTTCTTTCACAAACTTTGCGATGGTCTTCATATTAATGAAAACTCGAAAAAGTTCGAAAACTAGTCAGATCGGAATCTTATTTGCATGTTTCTTTCATATATACATCATGTTATTTACCTATGTGCCACATATGTAAATGATAAATATGTGTAAACATGTATCTCATATATGTTTCATGCTAAGATAATACACCTGTACCACATACGAAATGTATACATATGTATTTCATATGAAATTCTTATACCTGAAATACAATAAAGAGTACATATGTACTAGCCTACAACTGTTGCTGCATATATAAGTGAAACGTGGATGCTTATAGACATTTTTTTCTTTTTAATAACTGACTATGCTTTGTTTATTTTGACTTTTGAACTGTTGACTAAATATAACTACCTGCAGTTATGTTATTCACTGTTCCATTATAGATAATGTTTTTCATACAAAACAATATGTATCAGATTTCATACCATATATTTTCTTTTTTTGTTGTTGATATCATACATAATCAAATATGTGATCTTAAAGTGATATCGCAAATTATAGATGTTTTTATTGATTTAAACTTCTACATTTCTCATCATTGCATACATAATGTGTGATACATAATTATAATCATATTATAGATTACACATATTTCTACACGCTCTCTTGCTGTTCAATTTTCAATGCATATACTCATTATAAGCTGTACATTAAAAAAACGTGAAATTCGTCTTCAATTTCAGTTAAATAACATATTTGACAAACTCTTTCATTTCTTTCAATTCTATGTTTTGCATAACGACCTCTCTCAATTCTTAAGCTATGTGAAGATAAACGTCATTTACTAAAACACTTCGTAATCTTGTTGTAAGTAAAATATTCAGATAATTTTCATATCCAAAATTATCTTTTACTTGTCTATATAAACTTGTTACTACGCCATTTGTCCTGTAGATAAGTGTGCCATTGTTTTAATAAAAGCAATCACCCAACCTTTGCTTAAAGCTAGATATAAACGTTTGGTGGTTCACCCTAAAAGGATCATACCTTACATGCATAAAGACTAAGTAATAATTATAGATTTTACATTGTATAACCAATTGTTTAAACAACTTTCACAATCAGATAATGAAGATTTATATAAAGATTATTGATATACATTGATATCATATATTCCAGTTCACGATGTTAGTCTAAATTATAATTTAAAAGCCTACTCCCCAAAAATACTATAGTGTTTGACCGGCTGGCCGACTTAAACGCTAGCACCGAGATACTACCAACGCTCCAATACAAACACGTCATTTGATAGGTCGTGACCATGATTAAGAATATTAATATTTTTTATTCTTGGAGAATAGATGTTCATCTTACGCCCTTCAAAGTAACCCTCTATTTGTATTTCGGATTCGTATATATATACGAAAATGTAATTAAAAAATACTTTCAAAGTATTACGCCATGTTTAACCTATAAAGAAATATATATGTATTTTGGGGTTTCTGGCTCAAAGCTCTCGCTTTGCTCGAGTTTGATCCAGAAACACCCAAAATACATATATAAGTAAATCACCATAAAATGGTGATTTTCTTGATTAATTAAAACTTTTTTAAAATAGGGGTAGTGAAGATTGCAAGTTTTTTTTTTTTTTATAAGTTATCAAAATATAATTTAAACCTCAATATGTCTAAATCGGAGACACTCAGCGTTGTACGACTTTAACCTCCAATAATCGTTCATTTTTCTAATTGAAGCTGCACCGCAACCAACACACACTTGATATTTTGCAGAAGTTCCTTTTTTACATATTAGACACGGTAACGCATGACTTGTTTTTAATCTATATTTATGCAAACTGCAATAATTAGAATCTTTTGTTGGCTTATTTTTATATGGATTATGTAATCCAATTTTAAGAAATTTACAAACATTGATTTCCATTGTCTATTTTGTATATAATTATTTTTATATTTAATATTTTTTTTTTAAATATATAACAAATAAAGGAAATGGAAAAAAACGAAGAGACTGTAAGAAATTTAATACGCCTGTTTGATACAGGTGTAATAGATAAGCAAACACTATCTAACGGTATAAATGCATTAAAACCTCTTAAAGAAGTTCCAAAGGAAACTCCAAAAGAGGTTAAATCTCAAACATTAGAAAATTTACTCAAGAGACGACGTGCTAAACAACAACGTAAAGGAGAAAAGCGGAAATATGATAAATTACAAGAAAATGTTATAAATGAACAAAAGCAGAAATATGCCAAATTACAAGAAAATGTTATAAATGAACTAAAACAAGTTTTTCAAGATAGAAAATTAAAACTGGTTGACAACCAATGTGTGGCTATTTCAAAGCATACGAGATATCTGCCGAGAAATATAAAGACCCTCAAAACTATTTCGTGATAAAAAATCCATTATCACAAAACAAATAAGCAAAGAGCTGACAAAGATTAATGGATTAAAGTTTCAATTAGGTCTCACTGTAAATTTATTCAAAGATGATGGTGATACCAAAAAATTCACCACAGCAGTATTACACAGCGAACAAAATGCAATCTTAAACTCTGAAAAAATAAATGAGTTTTACTATGAATCATCTGCAAATATACAAGAGAGCCTTGAAAGATTTACAAACACAGCATCCGGATTAGAAATTGACCACTGTGTTAAGCTTTACTGAAATATTGCAAAGTACGAGCCGTTAAAAGGTTCTTCATATATTCCTTTGCCTAAAGCAGTAGCTGATAAGAAGGCAATTATCAAAGTAAAAAACGACGATGATCAGTGTTTGTTTCATGCAATAAATTCAGCTTTAAATCCAGCTAAAAAGAATTCTGATAGATTATCAAAGTATCCTAGTACAGAGTTCTTAAAGAAAGAGTGCATTGACTTTCCCACTCCAATTTCTCAAATTTCCAAAGTAGAGAAACAAAACAACCTTGCTATCAACGTTTATGGATATACTATAACAGGAAAAAATAAAAAGGTATCTGTTTTTCCATATAAAATATCAGAACAACCAAACGATATTGAACGAATTAATTTGATCTTAATATCTGAAGACACTGAGGTTGAATCAGAGAATGAAGACGATCCAAATAATGAAGAAGGAATTATAGATGACAACTATAACCCTGATGATTATTCCAAAGAACCAACAAAATTAACAACAAAATATCGCTATTGCTGGATAAAAAATCTGAATAGACTACTCTGGGACCAAAACAAACCCCATGGTCAAACTTACTTCTGCGATCGTTGCCTTCACGGCTATTCTGGAAAAGGACTACTTACCAAACACAAAGAAGACTGTGATGGTATCAACAAAAAATGTTGCAGAATAGAAATGCCGCAAGAAGGTAAAAATCACACACAAATTAAAAATCATCAAAATCAGATGCCTGTGCCTTATGTATAATCAAACCGCAATCAATCAAATTTGGAAAGAAATCTGAAATCACAAATGTACACGAAGCTTGTGGTTTTGGATACCAGGTTGTCAGATATGATGGCAAAGCTGAAGAACCTGTTATTTACAGAGGTGAAGATGTTGTTGAAAAGTTTTTAAATTACTTAGAATGTGAGAAGAGCAACATTAATAAAATATTTGCTCACCCAAAACCATTAATCATGACGCAGCAAAATGAGGAAGATCATGAAAAAGCAACACACTGCTGGATATGAGAGAATGAAATAGGTAGGAATGTGGCAAAAACTGTAAAGTAAGAGACCACTGTCATTTTACAGGTGAATATAGGGGTGCAGCACATACAAACTGCAACCTAAAGCTGAAAATAAAACCAAACAAAACACCTATACCTGTTATATTTCACAACCTCAAAGGATATGATAGTCATCTCATCATGCAAAAAATACATAAAATGACAGGTAATATTACATGCATTCCAAAAAACGCTGAAAAGTATATTTCATTTAGTGCCGGACAACTTAGATTTTTAGATAGCTTTCAGTTTATGAATTCGTCTTTGGAAAAATTGGTTGATGCAACAGGCACATCTGATTTTGAAATTACCAAAAATCAGTTTAGACAAACAAATTTACCTCTGCGGAAAGGTATTTACCCGCATAAATATATGAACAGTGTGGACAGATTTAAGGAAACGCAATTACCACCTATAGAAAAGTTTTACAGTTCAAATGAAAGTTTAAAGCCCAAAGATTACGAAGATTATGAATATGCTCAAAAACTATGGAAAGAGTTTAACTGTAAAACTCTTGGAGACTATTATGATTTATATCTAAAACCTGAACTCTTACGAAAAGGTGTTTATCCATACGAATATATGTTCTGCCTCTTTTAATATTTACTTTGTGTTTTGCCATCAACTGCGATACTGCACCCATAAATTCTCTGCCTGGATCCACTTGTAATAACTTTGGATATTTTAGATGTCGACTGTTTATATTTTCAAATGCTTTAGCAACTTCTTTGCTCTCCTTGGAAGTCAGCGGCTCGGCTTCTTTGTATCTACTTGCAATATCAACAACAGTCAACGCATATTTATATGTCTTGCGGCCACGACCAAAACCAAAAGTATCATGCGGTAAAAATAACAAATCAGCTTGATGAACTCCATTCTTAGCAGAAACATCAAACCTGGGTCTAACTATTTTTTTTGGTGCGGGTAAATAAATCTGCCACACAGCTTGTTTCTTTAAAAATTCTAATGCCTTTTTTTCACTAACACCAGCTTCTTTTGCCAATTTTTTAACTGCTGAGTAACCTTTCCAAAATCCTTTTGGGCTGTAATAAATCTTTTCCATTTTTTTCTACTAAAGATTAAACTTTATATAACTATAAAGAAAAAATGGATATCACAACTGCACGATTCGATGAACTGCTCGAAGAGCAATATCAAAATAGCACAAAGGAATGGACAGACTTGGAACTAAATAAAATATACACTATTACAGATACGAAAATAGTAGAAACTGAATATGGTCCATCCATGGTATTGACATTATTAGACAACGGTGAAGTATGGGCGCCTGATCATCTCAAAAATAAATTAGAGAAGAGTGCTAAACCACCATATTATATGCGACCACTTGGATTGAAACCATGTAAAAACAACAAAAAAATAGGTATCATGCATATGACTTAGTCTTTTCAAAGTAAACATACTTAGTCATTCCAAATCCAAAGAAATCCAAAGTAATTATAGTTTTAAACTTTTTTTTTTTTTTATGAACTCAATTTGTACGCCACAAATCCAGTTGCAGCCATGCCCACCACAATAAACGTAATTTCTCTATTCTGTTGATCAGGAGATGGTGTATAAAAATCACTCAACTTGGGCTCCGGTTCCAAAAGCAAATGTTTGCCAGTTATGTAATAATACTGTTTCATAGCTTGGTCCACATCATCAAAAGTCTGCTCTGCATGATGCTCTTTTTGCAGTTGCTTATTAATAAAATCTAATCTCTCTGTTCTTTTTTTATTCCACTTCGCTTGTGCTGCGTTCAATTGTTCCACTACTTTTTCATGCCTTTGTCTTTCCTCATCTGAATGACTTCCCATTTTTGAAAAGAAATAATTTGAACCGCTAAACGTCAATGCGTTTGTTAATGCGCCACCTATCATCATTGCTACTGCACTTGCCATTTTTTTATATATATTTTTTAAATTATTTCATAATACCTTGCTTAATCAACATATCCCTCGTAGCCATTGCTAACATTATATCCACAGACAGCATCCCAAAATCTGCCATATTGAAATCCACTTTAGGGGCTGGTCTTTTTAGTAGTTTTCTGCCAATCTCAGAATATCCAATAGTTAGAAGTGTTTCCACTCCAGCATGATACATCATATTTACAATTTGTTTTCCGTCAATACTTGCTGCCATTTTTTTATATTATTTTTTATATTATTGTTTTAAATAAATTATTAAAAACAATCAAACGGGTCTTTTGATGCAACATGAACAGCAGCAGGTTGCACAGGTTGCGTAGCAGATTTTTTGTTATACATATACAAACCCAACCCAGCAATGCCTACTAATAAAACCAGACACGGTGGAATATAATTTTTGTATGCGTTTATTTTGATTTCTGGTTTCTCTTCATCTATTGTTATTTTTGATATTTGATTTGCAGCATCTTGCTTTGCAGCATCTTGCTTTGCAGCATCTTGAAGCAAACGCTTTGCTTTTCTTGCCGCTGCTCCTTTTTTTCCAGCTTCTATTCTTTTTGGATTTTTTACTTTTTGTTGTTCAACCTCAACAGGTATAACTTCACTCTATTGGTTCTCCATTTATATTATCTATATTTTTATTTTTATTAAAATCAATATGTCTAACAGTTGTCAGTATTGCTGTAAATGGCGCTAAGCACATACCATACCTATAATACAACTCACAACAAGCACTTGTCAAAGCATGATTAATAAATGGGTCTTCCTCCAAATCTTCTATCAGCTTTGGTGGATTTGTCACATTGAAATATTTTGATACTCCCATCACATACAAGTTAATAAAAGAATTGCCTAAAGTTTTGGTAATGCTTGCCCCAAGCCTTGCTTCATATCTGCAGTAAAGTTTGTTAATTTCATCCGGTGGCATGCCATCTATATTCGTGAGTTGTATGTCTTTACCCAAATATTGACGGCTACCACCGCCAGCCACTATGGCTGATAATCTTTCTTTTTTTGTTTCGTGTTGCTTTGATTCATCACGTTCCGTAAAACCTTCCGACATATCTTGTAATAGTTCTTCCGCATTCATTTGTATATTAATAATTTTATTTTTTATCTTGAAATAAACATAAAACATAAAACAACCAGCCGCGATATTCATGCAACTAGTAATTGTTAGTATTGTTAATAGCATTGTTATTAATATTGCTATTTTTTCATTAGCATTGTTAATTTGCTGCAAGCATTGCTATTAACATTGCTACTTTGCTGTTAGTATTACTATTAGCAACAAAGCAATGCTGTTAGAAAAAAATAGCAATGCTGTTAAAAATTATTCAACCCAATAACCAGTTGGTTGGTCAGTCCTCAATATCAACTTGGAATATTTAGTCTTTGCTAAAGCTTTTCTTATTCTAGTTCTCTCCTCCAACGTCGGAATAACATCATTTTCTCTCAAACAATTTTCATAACTATCTTGGTCTTTAGTGTAAAACATACACAACCATTTTGTTTGCTCTCTCAAATCTTTTAATACAGAATTATATCTCTGTGAAATGACCCACACTGATTGTTTAGCGTGACGACCAGAGAATGCCAACTCTGACAACATATCTTTTTTCTTTGTTAATTCTTTTGTGGCGGAGCAATCATCAATGATGTATAATGTGGGCTTGCCAGCATATTTATTGAAAAATAAACGCAACAGTTCTTGTAACATTTCTTTGCCTTTGCTAACGGGATTGACAATTATTATTTTTTTATCTCTCGGGTTTTTTACATCACCTATCCAGAATCTATTTTTATAAGCCTCGTTCCACTCTATGGTTGGACACAATATAATTATATGTTCAAAAACTCCAACATACTCTTGTTCAAGTATGTCAAGAACAAACTCTGTTTTACCACAGCCTGTCTGACCACAGATAATGGCACTGTGTGAATATTTAGGATATTTAGTTTCGTACATCTTTGAATCTTCCATCTTCGAAATTGATTTGCGCATCTTGTATTATATATAGATAAATATTTAAAGGTTGATCTGCATCTGCTTTTTTATTTATTAATATCGTTATGCCTTCACTGCCGTTTTCTATTCTTCTTCCACTGCCGTATAATAAATTGTCATCGCATGTTCTAAGGTCAAGCCACGAAGCATATGATTTTGTTAGATAGGTCTCAAGAGAAACATTGGTAAAGTTTAAGTCCCTCGCTACTATTTCTGTCTCTTTGTTTCTTTTTGATGTCAAGGCAAAATATTTGTTGATTTCATCCCAATGTTGATATGCCTTCATACCCTGACTATACAACTGATTTGGTACTCCCTCTATTGTCATTTCAACTTTTTCAATCATTGGGTTGTAATAGGTTTCTGTGCTTGTTCTTTCTGGGTCTTCAAACAGCATTAGAATACCTTTCATGCTCTGTGCTGGTGTATTAATGTTGATGTTCCAAAGGGTTTCAGATTTGTTTGCTATTATTTTTCTATGTCGCAAGATACGATCATACATAAATACTATCTTACCATTGATTTGCTGTCTTATTTGTCTGGCTAATTCAACATCACTAACCGTATCAAATTCCAAGCAGATATTTTGTATTACATAAGATGCATCATCATCACTGCTTTTGATAACTTTGTTATAATCGTTAAACTTTAATTCATATTCTAACCTATCACCAAGCCCCGCTTGATAAAATGGCATATGACTTTCTAACATTTCAAAGTCCAGTGGAATACAAAATCTATTTCCATAAGCTGCTGCTATAGCTTCATCTTCGGTGTCTGAGGATTTATCTCTCGCACCAACTCTATGTTTTAGCATGTTTGCTTTACCAATACCTTGGTAAGCTGTGTTTATTCGTTCGGTAGGGGTTTTCCATAAATCTACATAACAATGATATATATCACGGTCATCTATTGACATGACTTCATTGCCACTTATTCTTATTGTCATTTTTTAAACAATTGTTCTACCCAGATTTTGGAATAGAGTAGCGTTGGCGTCTGTTCTGCTTTTAAGTTCTATTTCAAAAGCAAGACAAGTAGTACGAGGAACTATCACATCATTAGTACTTAGATTGGGAAATCTCACAAGCAGTTGCTGGTTTTGGTCTATTGTTGATGGATTATTAGTTATTACTACACTTGTGCGGATGCCTTTGGCACCATGAGGCTCTCTTAGATTTCTATGAGGGTTGAGTTTGTTTCCGTAAGCTGACATTGTTTTTATTTTTTAAATATATTTTTAAAAATTAAATAAAATAAACAATGGCTGAGGGTGGATTTGACAATCCTGTGTACGATCCAGATAATTATGAAGAATATTATGATGATGATTTAGCAATGGTGCCTTATGAGCCTGTTCAAAGAAGTTTTCTCAATGAAAGCGATCATCTTGCTGACCTTGGAGGAAGGCTGAAAGAATCCCAACTTGAAGCACACAAAAAGAATCTTGTAAAATCCTTTTATGATGAAATAGGAAAACGATATAAAATGACGCCGGATAAAATGGATTATGACCAGTTTAAAGTATCATCTGATGGTAAAACATTATACTGGTTGTTGTTTGGTGATAAAGAAATAAGAATAACTGCCAAGCAAGGTTCTTTTACATTTCTTGCTATTGGTTCTTTGGTAATTGAATATAACAGGGTTATTGGCTCTGGGGGAACAATGGCGGTAAGACAATTTTTGAATTTGCCGGAGTATGACAGTAGAACAAAAGTATCACAAAAATTTCGACAATCGTTGGAAAGCACAATAAACGATTCATCAGACGTGGATGCTATTCCATTACAAGATTTAGCAAATATTGTGGATGATACAGCACAGTCAATAGAAAGTGCTCTTTATGATGTGGATAGGCGTCCTGGTGTTTCAACACAAACACATATAGACAAGCGTGAAATGGATGGAATAGTAAAAGCGATGACAACTGTCAAGGAAGAACTCACCAATAACTTAGCAAAACTTACACAACTTGATAAAGACATAACAAGAGAAAAACAAAAGTTAGAACAAGCTAAGACTGATAATGATGAATTCCAGATAAAAAGAATTAGCGATCGCATCAAAGACCTTGAAGTTGAGAGAGGTGCAAGGATGGATGTTATCAATGAAAACAGAGAAGCTTTTCGTAACCAAGTAAGCAGAATAAAAGAGACAATAAACAAAATGTTAAACGAGGATACAACTCTTGGTGAGAGGATTAAAACCTTGTTTAGGGAGCAAGGTATTACTATTGTTAGTATTTTAACTGCATTTGGTATGATTCTTGGGGTGATAATTAATTCTATTATTCCCACATCAAGTGCTGCTCCAACTCCAACTCCAAAACCTGATCCATCAAGTGTAAAAGATTGGATAAAAAAACAACTACTTAATCTTGGTAAAACTCTTGCCAACCTAGCTGGTAAAGCTGCTGCAGCACTTCCAGGAGTTATTGGTGCAATAGTATCATGGCTTTTATCTGCAACAGGTAATGTTATTAATTGGCTTGGTAACAATCTATGGGCTTTGCTTGTGTTTGTTTCCGGGTTGTTGTATGTGGCAGCCAAAGAGTGGTTTAAATCTCGTAGATAAGTAATGCAGCAAGACCTATTACTATGGTACCAACAATTATAGTTGTTTTATTATCTTCGTGTTCAATCGCTATTTTTTGTATTTCTGGTGGGTTATGTTCCACAGTTTTATGTATTGATTTATCAAAGTCAGAATGTTCCGGTAAAAAATTCTTTGTTGTGGTGCCT
This sequence comes from Cyrtodaria siliqua, assembly GCA_037043455.1. Classification (NCBI taxonomy): domain Eukaryota; kingdom Metazoa; phylum Mollusca; class Bivalvia; order Adapedonta; family Hiatellidae; genus Cyrtodaria; species Cyrtodaria siliqua. The sequence continues at coordinate 129,032 of JAWPHD010004008.1, forward strand.
TGAAAAGGTTGAATAATTTTTGGTGGCACTGGTTTTACATTTACATCATTATTCAATCCTAATGCTTGTGCATCGGTTGCTATTACAATTTCATTATTGTAGTCTTGTATTATTCCGATTCTTAATTCCATGTCGCTCGGAGACATATACAATCCACTTCCATAGACAAAATTTACTTTACTTCTTGCATATTTTAGGGTGTTTTCATATCTTGAAATTTGACTGGGCAAGTCAATGGGGCTATTTATTGCGTCCTCTACATTTGCTAAAAATTGTTTCTGTGCATCAAATGCCGTTCCAGTTCCAAGTATATCTGTTCTTGTTTGTGATTGTGAGCCAAGAATTGCCCAGCAGTATGTTCTTATGCTGTCATTGATTCTTTCTACTCCTGCCCTTGTAAATCCAGATGAACAATCTAGTATAAAAGTAGACCAGCTGTTGTCAGCCTCAGAGCCTTGTGCAATGTAATCAATATGATATGTTTTATCACTCTCATAGACTGTAAAACTCATCGTTTTTTTGTCGTATACAGTATTTATCAAAGGATGATAACCAATATTTGTCCAATAATTATAAATTGTTCCTAGACCATTATTATAGCTTTGTTTCTGTCTCCAGTCCGAATTTAAGTCAACGTTCAACTCCTTGCATATTCTCTCGTATGCGTTTCGGTTATATGTGTTATTAAACGCATTCCAATTTGAGTCTTGCGGCATTGCTACACTCATCTCAAATAATATTCTTCTGACTTGGTAATAGACATGAAATCGAAATAACGAACCAACCAGGGTATCAGCTTTTAGATGGTTGTTGAAATCAATGCCACATCCAGTTGTCGCACACCAAATAGCAAAATTCAACTGATTCTGCCAAAATAACATCCAATCTGTTCCCCAGTTTTGGACTATATCATCTGATTTAACGTATGGGAGTTTGTATTTTTCAAAGACATTTGGAAATGATGCTTTAAAGTCTTTACCGTCTGATGTAATGACTATGTTTTGATTTATTATATCTATCACTTTCTTGCTGAAAGTATTTGAATAGTGAGCACCCGGGTTATATTTGAATTCTTTAGAAAAAACATTTTTATTTGTATTTTTTATATATATATTAAAAAAAATGTTTCATACAATTTCAAACATATACAACTCTATTAATTTACAACAGTATATCGATAATAGAGATGGAACTAAGCGCGTTGGATTAAAACGTTTTACATACACTATCGATTGGCATAATATTAATGGTGAAATCGTAAAGACAAGAAACCCAGCTAAAATAGAACCTTTTCCATGTGGACTTTATAACTTTCAAGACTTGGTAGAAAAGTATAAAATGCTAAATGAAAAGATTATCCTGGACAATATTGTCCAAATTGGCTTCAGCATTATACATACGCCAATAGAGACACGAATGTCAAGCGGTCTTTCAAAAATGCTGGGATTCAAGGACAGAAAATGGTTGACAGGTACTAATATAGGAGATTACCCAATTGATTTAGCTCCTTATAAACAGCTATATGTTCATCTGAAACAAGTTAATACGAGTAGTAATTATTTCAATGGTTCACCAAGCACTATTATAAGGAGTTGTGCCTGTAGTAAATAAGCAGTTTGGAGATATAGTATATACAAGTTTTTATCCTGAATATCACTGTCTTATGAATGGTGCAATTACTGAATTGAAAATAGAAGTTAGAGATGAGTATGGCAACAAGATAAATAATCACGGTTTGCCTATGAGTTGTGTTTTAGAAATTATTTAAAAAATATATTTTTATAAAAAAAAAAAAATGAGTATATTTGGACCAACAAGACCTAAAAAAACAGAAGACTTAGAGGCTTTGATAAATGATGTTCAAAATTTATATAGGCGAATTGTGCCTTTTGTTGACCAGTTTAATCATTTAAAAAATAGAGTTGATAATCTTAAATATGGAATTATAACAATATTTGCAGAGGCTAAGGGCCCAGATGTGTTGAATAGAATACTCTTATTTGGTAACGGTGGGGCAGAAACAAATGTGGGACATGTAATGACACGCCGTGGACGAATTATGGGAATAGGTTTAGCATGTGAACGATTAGTTGGTGACGTATCTGTAATAGTTTCTGTCAATAGTGTTGAACAACCAAAGTATGGCATAACGCTTCACATCATCCCACGCAATCATGATAACTTTGATAAACCTTTAGAGATTGGTGTGGGTTCTGTTGTTAACTTTGTATGCAAGATTGCCAACGCTACTGCTGTAAATACGGTGGCATCATTATTAATTTAATTAATTTAATTTTCTATTAATAAATAAAAAGATGAAGCAACCGACAGCACCAAGTATTCATCCTGAGTTGCCAGTGGAAGACGGACAAAATTATAGATTACAAAAGATTTCAGAAATTGAAAAAAAGTTAATTACAGAACGAGATATACGTCAGTCACTTTATAAAAAATATCAACGTGGTATTAATATTACAGATGGAATTGACACTACCTTAATATCTGCAGGTGTTATTATGGCTGGGATTGGATTTGTTGTTCCAATTGTGTTACCTTTAGAAATAGCAGCAATAGTATGTGGAGCTACAGGTGTTTGTATTAATTTTATCAGACGCAAACTTAATGCAAAAGCTCAAAAACATCATGAAATAAAAACTTTGACGGAGGCTAAGTTAAATAGTATAAAGCAGTTAATATCAAAAGCGTTGAGTGATGCACAAATATCTGATCAAGAGTTTAAGTTGATTTTGGATGAGTTAGATAAATATTATAGTTTAAAGCAGGACACCAAGCAAAAAAAGGCTGAAATAAGTGAAGTTCAAAAAAAGGAACTAGTAGAGCAGGGAAGAAAGGAAGCAATGGCAACCTTACAAAAAAGTCTGAAAAGTGCGTGATTTATTGTTTTAGTAGCGTGTTTGAGTATGATCCACCACCTTTGTATTCAAGGTCGGAAAATTGTTGAGTTGGGTGTAATTTTGATAACTATAAAAAAAAAATTAAACTTGCAATCTTCACTACCCCTATTTTAAAAAAGTTTTAATAAATCAAGTAAATCACCATTTTATGGTGATTTACTTATTTATGTATTTTGGGTGTTTCTGGATCAAACTCGATTAAATCGAGAGCTTTGAGCCAGAAACCCCAAAATACATATATATAAGAATAATACCTATTACCTAATGTCAGCGAGATATATCTCGGTCCTCCATAAGCTAAAGCCTAATGACATACGAGTTCAGATCTTTAAATGTCAAACTGACACAAGCGATTTCCCCTGTGAAAATATATTACATAAAATACGATTAATTAAAGTATAATGTTTCCACTTCACTTATTAACCAGTTTTAGTATTAAACAAATCATTGTTTCAAGACTCTCCATATAAACTAGGATTTCACTAACAAAAGTTGTTATATATATATGTTTGAAACATCAATGGTTGTATTGTATAATGGAATTATTAAGTTTTATCAAAATAAAAGAAAAAGCTTTTATTACCACTTGTGCTACAATGCTGGAGTTGATTAGACTTCAAAGGGCCATATTTTTTTATTTATTTTATTCGAAATTATTTTGAAAGCAATACTCCTTCTATGCTGTTATAGCGAAAGTATAACGCTATAGAGAGTCTATAAGCACGTTATTTAATTTAAAAATATGAACATGTATCACCTTTCATTCCAATATGCAAACATTTAAAGCCTCTTTTTAAGCAAGCATCGTTCCATGCTATTATGAGGAAAATAAAATCCGAACAAGGATGTTCTAGAGAAGGCAATTGAATTATTAATTTATTTAAAAGGGTACACCAGGCCTGGAATTCACCAACCACACAAATACACACGCACACCCATATAGATATAAATTATAAAACATATCTGCTACAAGGGGCATTCAATATATTCTGTCACTAATGCGCTTCCGTAGAAACCGCCTTTTATTACCTCACTGAAAACTCGCGCATTTGAAGGCGATTTCACTAACTACGTACATGCAAAATAGCGGTTTAATCCGATAACAATTGACGGAGATATCCATTGTTGAATTATGCGCACTTATGTATAGTGACTTTATTTCAATGCTCTTATAAAAAGGGAAGAAACAATTGAAATTGGTGCTTACATTAAAGCAAGGGTTGCTTTAAAAGTACCTACAAAAGAGATTTATGCTGAACTGTGCCGTGTACATGGCAGTTCTGCCGTGACATTGAGAACGTTTTTTTGTTGGGTTGAGACATTTAAAGGGGGTAAAGTTTGGCATTAGAGACCGTAACCGTCCTGGCAGGCCTGTTGTTGCAGCAACAAAGGAGAACATTGATGCTGTGAAGGCCATGGCAGACGAAGATGGGCGGTATACAATTTCTAAGATAGATAATCGTCTTGGCATCTCAGAAGGCACAACTCGTCACATTTTGACCAACTGTTTGAAATTAAAGAAGCTTAGTGCTAGATGGGTCCCTCATTTGCTGTCAACTGAACAAAAGGCCAAATGCTTAAAATATGCTAAAAATCTTCTTAAAAAATATGAAAATTGTCATCCTAGAAATATTTCTGAGCTGCTCACTGGAGATGAAACTTGGGTGTACTATTTTGAGCCCCAGTCTGAGACCGGTTAATGCAAAACGAACAAAAAACGCTAAAAAGGTTTTCTATGCAATTTTCTTTAATTCCAGTGGCCCTGTAGTACAAATTCCATGCAAACTGGGAAAACCATCACGGCCAAATTTTACAAGGACAAAGTTCTCAAAGCAGTCAAAAAGAATTACAAGAAAAAACGCCCAAGTAAAGTTTTTGACAGGCATCCACTTGATCCATGACAATGCCTCAGCTCACAAAGCTAAAATTGTGCAGTCTTTCTTGGAGCAAGACAAAGTGGTACAGCTTGAACACCCACCTTATTCTCCCGACCTTAGTCCCTGTGAATGTTTCCTATTCCCTTTGCTGAAGAAAAACCTCTCTGGTCTGAAATCTTGGACGAGTTCGAAAATCAGCCAGATCGGACGATTTACGTCGGAGTGTTGGTCTTTGATTTTCTGAAATATGCTATAATTTTGCCTCGTTAAGATGATAGAGCCTTCATTTTTCATCCGATCTTTACCAAACTGTACCCGATTATTAATATCAATTAAAGCTTGAAAAGTTCGAAAACCAGCCATATTGGATTTGTAACACCATAGTTATAGCCCTTGATTTAGTTCAAAATGCTGTGTTTTGCCTAGTTAAGACGATAGGGCCTTCATTTGGCTGGAGGTCAACGACACTTTGCAGGGATGATCAGTACCACATTTATTTATGCATATCGTCACCGGACTAGTTCTTCTGAACCCCTGGCCGGATTTCATCGAAAATTGGCAAGGGATGATCAGTACCACGCGTAGTTGTGCATATCATCGCTGTGTTATGGTTGATTGAAGGCCAGCGGAGCTTATGGAATGCCAAGTGTCCGTCATCCGTCGTCGTCCGTCATCCGTCGTCGTTTACCGCTAACATTTGTCTAACGATAGGGCCTTCATTATTATACGGATCTTTACCAAACTTTGCGATGATCTTTATATTAATGAAAGCTCGGATACGTTTGAAAACCAGCCATATCGAATTATTTTCACCGGATTTAAGGCACTTGTTTGCTGACAAATGTTATATCCTGCCTTCTGAACTCACTAGCACCTTCATTTATGATTTTGTCTTTACCACACTTGCATATTTTGTTAATATCAATGAAAGCACGGCCAAGTTAAAAAACCAGCCTGATCGGATCAACAGCACCAGAGTTATGTCCCTTGATTTTGCTAATAAACGTCATTTTCTGCCTTGTGACACCTTCATTTATTATTTGATATTTACCAAACTTAAACATATTTTTAATAGCAATGAAATCTTGGACAGTTCGAAAATCAGCCAGATCGGACCTTTTACATCGAAGTTATGGACTTCGATTTTACGAAATATGCTATAATTTGGCCTCGTTAACACGATAGAGCCTTCCTTTTTAATCGGATCTTTACCAAGCTACCAGATTGTTGATATCAATGAAAGCTCGGACGCTTTCGAAAAGAGCCAAATTGGATTAGTAATACCGGAGTTACGGCCCTTTGATTTAGTTAAAAATGCTGTATTTTGCCTCATTAAGACGATAGGGCCTTTATTCGGCTGGATTTTAATGAATAATTGCAAGGATGATCAGTACCAAAATCTAGTTATGCATATCGTCACCGTGTTCCGGTTGAATGATATTTGGCGGAGTTACGACCCTTTAAAGGTTTTAATACACAAACTATGTCCTGACTATTATTCCTGAATCACCTGGCCGGATTTCAAGGAAACTTTGCCTGGATGATTAATACCTGGCCTGGTGGTGCATATCATCACTGTGTTCCGGTTGAATTATTTCTTGCAGAGTTATGGCCTTTTAAATGTTTGAATACACAAACTTTGTCTGGCCTAGTTCTCCTGAACCCCTGGCCGGATTTCAACGAAACTGTGCAGAGATGATCATTACTAATAAATACTGATAAAGGTGATCCTTTGTGAGCAATAAACACAATTAAGAGAATAAACAGCAGACTCGGTTGTATTCAGTCTGTTCATGAGAAGTAATGAAAGAAGCAACACCTCTCACGCCCATAGCACCGGCTTAAGCGGTAGCCTAGTTATGCATGTCATCGCCATATTTCGGTTGAAATATTTTGGCGGAGTATTGGCCCCTTAAATGTTTTAATACACACATTTTGTTCGGACTTGTTATCCTGAACCACTAGCTGGATTTCAGTGAACTTTGCAGGGATGATCGGTACCAAGCCTAGTTGTGCATGTCATCTCCGTGTTCCAGAGGGATGTTTTCCGGAGTTATAGCCCTTGACAGGGTTTGATACACAATCGTTATCCAGACTAGCTTCTTCTGAACTAACTCCTTTCAACGAATTTTGGCGGGGATGATGAGTACCAAGAAATATAAAAAGATCGGACAGGGAAAGTAGCATTCAAGGAGGACAGTCAACCACAAAACACAGAAACAAACACGCAAACAGACAAACAAGAAGGCAAAAGCAATAATAAATGCAAAGGACATCACGAACACAAAAGAGTTGACAATAGGGCTACCAAGCCTGTTTGCGCATATCATCGCCGTGTTCCGGTTGAATGATGTTTGGCAGAGTTATCGCCCTTTAAATGTTTTAATACACTAACATCGTACAGAATACCTGAACGCCTGGCTTGATTTCAACAAAACTTGGCAGGGATAATAAGTACCAAGCCTGGTTGCAAATATTATCATGGTGTTTGTTTTGAATGATTTTTGACACAGTTATAGCCCCTTATAAATGTTGTCCAGACTAGTTTTCCTGAACTCCTGGCTGGATTTCAATGAACCTTGGCATGAATGATCAGTACCAGGCATAGTTACGCATATTGTTGCCATGTTCCGGTTGAATGAATTTTGTTGGAGTTGTGGCCCTTTAAAGGTTTTAATACACTAACTTTGTACAGACTAGTTCTCCTGAACCCCTGGCCGGATTTCAACGAAACGTTGAAGAGATGATCAGTACAAAATGTAGTTGCACATATAAGCGCTGTGTTGCCGTTAAATGATTTTGGATTTCAGTGAATCTTGGCAGGAATAATCAGTACCAAGCCTAGTTTCGCCTGTTGTTGTCATGTTCCGATTGAATGATTCTTTTTGGAGTTGTGACCCTTTAAGGGTTTTAACACACTAAATTTGTACAGACTAGTTCTCCTAAACCCCTGGACGGATTTCAATGAAACGTGTTAGGGATGATCAGTACAAAGCCTAGTTGTACATAATTATCATCGCCGTTGCATGATTGTGGACGCCTAAGGAGTTATGGCCCCTTATACACAAACTCTATCCGGACTATTTTTCAACAAAACTTGGCAGGGATGATCAGTACCAAGCCCAGTTGCTCAAATAATCACGGTGTTTTTTGTTGAATGAATTTTGACACAGTTATAGCCCCTTATACACAAACTTTGTTCGGACTATTTTTCCTGAACACCTAGCTGGATTTCAGTGAAACTTGGCAGGAATGATCAGTATCAAGCCTAGAGGAGCATATTGTGGTCGTGTTGCCCATCAAATACTCCATACAGACCCAGTTGCGTTCACGTACCCCAAAAATGCATTCCGTTTGCGTTTCGTTTGCGTTCCGTTTGCGCTCCGTTTGCATTCCGTTTCCATTTCATTTTTATGAATGCATTTTTTGAAATGCAAATCATTTGCGTTTTTGAATACATTTAGCGTTTATAAACGAAACTAACGTTCATTTAAATGCACGGAACGAACGCAACATAGTGCGTGCGTTTAAATGCACCATAGGAGAAAATGCATTTGCGTTCGTTCGTTCAGCATTTACCAATCGCAACATTTTTGACGATTAAACTACGCATGATATCCAGTCATGCGATTCTTACCACGAGTCGGCGACTAATGTCTGTGATCATATTGAAGAATGTGTCCTTTGGTTGACATCATTTGGTGGTGCACATTGATGATTATTCTGTTTTCTTCCGGGTTTGTTATTTTCATCAAAATGTAATACTTGACACTATATAAACATATGCCGTCTGATTTTACCAACATTATTTCAGTTTTATATTGAAATAATATAAAGAAATATAAAAAGATCGGACACAATAATTACATTTCCTATTTTAAATCAGTAAAATGAAAGTGTGTAATAGTGCTAAAAAAACATCATTTACACAGTGTATTTCTTTATATTAAAATACTGCAAAACGCACATCGTTTAAATAGAGACTTCAGTGGATAATATTGAAAGTTATCAGAATTTGCGTTCGTTTCGTTCGTTTTGTTGTGTTCGTTTTGTTCGTTCCGTTCGTTTTCAGCACTTAGCGTTTTAAAAAATGCATTCATCGTTCGTTTTTTAAAACGCTGAACGCTGAAAACGAACGATACGAACGCAACGAACAAAATGCATTTTTAAAATATAGATCGTGCAACGTTCATTCTGCGTTCGTTCTGCGTTCATTCTGCGTTCATTTTCTGTTCGTTCAGCTTTCGTTCTGCATTTATTTGGGGTTCTTGAACGCAACTGGGTCTGTATATCAAGTAGAGCGATACAAGCCCTCTTGGACCTCTTATTTTTGTATGTTTTGATTTGATATGAATTGTTATGTATTTAATACAACACTATTTTCACAACTTATATTGTATGTCCATCTCTCAACACCAAACGAAGACAATATTCAGCCTTATCCTGTGTTTAGCAATGTAATTTTTTGTTTGAACGTTACGTTGCTATAAAATAGCGTAATCGTTGTTGTGCGTTGTTGTGCGTGTTTTTTGACGGTTGAAGGACGGAAAGTTAGAGGTCTTGATAGAAAATGTAATACCTCCTGAATAACCAATCAGTAGTAAGTGTTTTAGTAAACCATGTAACATTATGATAAAATACATAGTTATTATGATTTGAATGAAAGAATGAAAATCCTATAGAATACCTCTCTTTCATCAAATGTGAATATGTAGATAAGTGTAACTCATAATTCAATTAAACATTTGAATCGAATTGGGTTTTACGGCGCACCAACACATGAAATGTTATACGGCGACTAACAGGAATGAACAGGAATGAACATGCCAGGCTCATTCCTTTTGATGGGATGTACTTTTATTAAGAAATATAAAAAGATCGGACAGGGAAAGTAGCATTCAAGGAGGACAGTCAACCACAACACACAGAAACAAACATGGAAACAGACAAACAAGAAGGCAAAAATAATAATAAAAGTAAACGACATCACAAACACAAAAGGGTTGACAATAGGGCTACCGCCTTGGAACGGTCAGTGGCAAAGTAGGCCACTGGGGGTTTAAACCGGTTCTAGGGTGCACCAAACCTCACACTTACCCTACTGTCATCCCATTAAAACAGGACAGTGTAACTAAATAAATCCCCGCCATGATCTAATCTCTAACCAACAAGGCAGCATCAATAGGCAAGTAAAACACAAATATGCTCGTGTAAATATAATGCAAAAAAACAATAGCCTAGAAAGCCACAATGAAGGTACTCATTGACTTGGCAGAAGCCAGAGCAGTACGAGAATACACCATTAAGGGCACGACAAGAAAGATCATGGACAAACATCAAACGCCACCGTCCCAATGGGCTTTAGGTAGGCGTCATCATAGGGTCCACAGACTGTCCGGTCATCGTACAATTAAAGAGGAAAGCATAGTGGCGAACTGTAAAAGGGTCCACCACCAAGCATGCAGTACGTTGCATAATGATAGGGTCATAACCTCTTTTGATAAACTTGTTAACTCGATTTAAGCTAGCCTGTAGGCCTTATTGCCTACTGACCGTTCCATGTCTGTAATCCTGTCTTCACCATTCTTTATGTGACGGTTTATTGGGCAGTGCGGACCTACGGTGCCATTGCGTTTGATTGCTCTGGTTTTTATAAGACCATTTTTCTCATTTTCGTTTTGAGACTGTTCGTAAACGGTAGTGAAAAATGCTAACTACCGTTCACGCACTCTAGCCCGGGTTGAGCAGAACTTAATGTTGTTCACATCAAACATGCATAGGTTATGCTATTAAACACTGCAAGCATGTTGCTACTTGTTTTATTGTATTATACAACATTAGTGCCAATATATCTTTCCCAATATGAACCATCTATCCTGCTCAAAACGTTTACTAAAGGAAAAAAAGAAACTCAACTCGGGACCTTCCGCTATATATTGTCTGCTGCTGTTAATATAATGGTGCACGGCTACCGCTGACCTTTTCTTTCGAAAAAATACTGACATAACATAACACACACAATATTATCCCTTAAAAGTTTCATTATTAATAGAAAAGGCGTACGGCGAAAGCAGGTGATCAAACTGAGAATGTTAACCTTTTGCAATCTCTTTACATTAAATACAGTACTGAAATGGCTGAAATTTTCAAAGCGGAACTGCATCATTTATGAATTTCGAGTGATAAACAATTTTGTTCTTTCTCGAACTAGCTGCAACCCTTTTTTTACAAAACGTCGTGGGATTTGTCTGGAGTATTACGTGGAATTAAATGTGCATTATATAAATTATATAGCGAAAATTCCCGAGTCGCGTTTCATGTTGTCTTAAGTATTTACCATTGGTATGATCTCTAAATTTGTTGCCATTGTGTCACCTTTGTTTATTTAATTATTTGTTAATACATATGCATTAATTGAAATAAACTATCGTATAATGATTTTGTAAATTATAAAATTATCTTTCAATTTTAGTTCGAATAGGTTATAAACGCCTTTACTTAAGGAATAATTAGAATAGAACATACGTCACGTACATGTTTATCAAGATTATTTATTTAATTAGCTCATGGGCGCGGATAGTTCTCAGTGGGTAAATAAGAGGCCGACAACAATGATGGATACAATGGTGGCATTAAAAAGAGTATACCCTATAATCCGTAGTAGCCCATATACATATAAATCCTTAGTAGCCCATATACATATAAATCCGTAGTTGCCCATATACATATAAATCTGTAGTAGCCCATATACATATAAATCCTTGGTAGTCCATATATATAAATCCTTAGTAACCCATATACATATCAATCCTTAGTAGCCCATATACATATAAATCCTTAGTAGCCCATATACATATAAATCCTTAGTAGCCCACATATAAATCCTTAGTAGCCCATATACATATAGCTGTAAAATATACTTTAGATTTTGAATTGTAGCCATCGAAGTTCGACAACACATAACCATCAATAGTGGATAATAAAATTAGTGTAATGGCCCTTGATTTAACAAAAGTGTGTTATGTTTTGCTTTTTAACTCTCTTGTACCTTTACAGTCATTCAATATTTATCAAACTTGGGCACAGTTTTAGTATTAGTTCATATTTTAGATGTATAGTTACCTAATGAATATTCTTGTTTTTAATTCAGGTTCGTGTATGACGTATACAGAGAACACATTTATTACCATGTACATGTAAAACACTTCAGGCTCTAGTTTACATTAAGGTACTTACGTATATATGACCAAGCACCAATATAGCTTCCGTGTATGGCAACGCCCTATCTTCATGCTACATTGGTCCTTAAGTGACTTAACCTGACAATACTCATTTTAGCAAGTAGAGAGATACCTTGTGCCTTTTGTTCAGTTTGTACCTGTCCAATTTTGTAAAATGGCTGTTACTGAGCTTTAACATTGTCATCGCAGTTCTTACTTGAACAATGCATGTTGGTATTGTAAATCACTCTTTGAACAATGTGTATGGTTATATATGAAATTTAAACAATTAATGAAGCATGAAAATACAAATAAAATACGAAATTTAGCACTATACCTATATAAGACGTTTGCACTAAGGAAATGATTGAACAATGTTTAATTCGTTAATTATTTAGTAAGCTTACAGAAAACACTACCCTTGTAACCAAAGCAATGTAAATGTATAATTACATTATACAATAACAAACCAAAGATCTCTGCCAAGAATTCTCAAGAATTCTCAAGTTACATGAATACAATTTATCATGAATGCTTAGGTCAGAATACGCACGTATGTGAACTTAAAGAAATATCATTTAAAAACAGCTTACGTTCTATTGAAAACTTACTTTGAATTATTGTTAATCTGTAAGATACGTTCATTACGGTTTCGTTAACTATCTACATGTGCTGTGATATATACTCGTATGTGTGCAAAAACTACTAACCCATATACTGCTTCCAAGGAACTATATTGATTTGATAACATGTTCATGGGTTATATTTGACTTAAGCAATACAATATTTTATATTTATTTCTATAATAACTAAAGTCTGGTATTTGGAGATAACAGGTTAAAAACAATAAACAGTTCATACTGTTTGCGTATTTATTGTCAGAACGGAAGGTGTATAATAGTATCACGTATCGCAGCATTTCACTTGATATTATAGACACAGTATCAATATCAAGTCCTATACAAAATGGTAAAATTTAATGTGATTTGGCAAGTTATCAGTGATAGTACATTACAGAAATCGGTTTGGACAAAAAGTAATTTAAAAACAAATAGGTTGTTGACACATTACCGTAAAGGATTCTATAATGTCTTATAGTTGTTGGAAAAAGAGCATCAGCCTTAAACGACATTGCAGTAGTACAATTATACACAAATCACACGTTGTAAAGACTCTGCGAAGTGATTATTTATTATGTTGATTAGTTTTAAAACTGTGTGAAGTCAATTATGGTCAGGTTCCACGCAATATGATCGTTAGGTTGAGGAACGTAGCTTGAGTGACCTGTAATGGAGGAAAGGAAACAACATATTATAAGACAGCTCTATCAGTCTATACAGGCTCAGGGATGGTTAAAATGTTGTACTATTGATTGATGAATATTGAGTTCTGCTCAACCCGGGGCTAGAGGGCGTGAACGGTAGCTAGCATATTTCAATACCGCTCATGAACAGTCTCAATCAAACCGAGACTGCAATATTTCGTTTCCAAAGGTCCATTACATACTCTTTCTTTTTGATATGGGATTCTGGTTGTAATGTTAACATATGTATCGTGTAAATTTGGAAAAATCATTTTAGATATACTTATAACCTGTATAGATTTAAGCATACTCGCGCCACGCACGCACGCAGACACATATCCGCGCCTGTATAGAGCTGTCATTTGTGTGTGTGTACATGCGTTACAAAGTCGGGTTAGGCTTAAATCTATACAGGTTATGAATTCTACAGAGTCGACAGAATGGCGTAAAAAGCCTCAAAACTGCAAAGACGCTATTGTTTTGTGAAATATGCAAGGCCGCCTTGTATGAGGTCAATAGAGGAACACAATAAATTACCAGAGGATTTTGTCACACTACGTTTACAATTTCATGATGGAAATTTACAGTGTGTTTTAGAGTGGTAGTTATTATTTTAGAACATGTAATATGATTTCTAGTTGTCCCAATAAGATCTATAAAGTAGGTGTAAAAGTCGAACAACAAATGTAGCTTTAACAAAACACAGTCAACCAAAAACACGCATTAAAACAAACAAGAACTACAATGCCAATAAGCAAAGCATTTGAAATCACAACCACAAACGAAATGACAATACAAGCTACAGCCGTGGAACGGGAAGTAGCAAAAAGGCCGCTGGATGTTTAAACTATGTTCGAAGGTTAACCAAACCTCACTCTTACCTAGTGTCCTACCCATATAACGTGTCTGTGTAAATAAAGGTTATAGTCTTCGCCAACTAAATCTCAAATAAGCATTAATAGGCAGTATAAGAATAAAACTTAGATGCTCATGTATATATGAATATAGCAACAAAATAAATCACAGAAAGTCGCAAAGCAAATCTCCAGTGGCAGAATGACAAGCTCACGTGACAAGCAACGACTTCTTAAATGTGTTTAAGCATAAAACATTCACTATTGTTAATCCAAGCCAATTCCTCGTTTAATTCGATTAAATATTTTAACAACTTCTTCTATTATCCTTGTCCCCACTATTCCGCTCTAAGATTTTGAAGTATCTCTTATACCGGGCATATTACAACTATGTAGCAATTACTGCATGATCATTAAGGTCCCAAATATGTATACCGAACATTATCATTTACGTGTTATACTTATATTGCCAATTAACTCTGCCTTGTTTTTTAGAGAATGTAACATGGCCGTGCTATATTTATTCACACCTTCCCGTTTTATTGGGATGAAACTAGGGTAAGAGTGAGGTTTTGCCCTATTGTCAACCATTGTTGTTTGCTTCCGTGTGTGTTTTTGGTTGACTGTGGCCCTTGAATGGTACATTTCCTACTCGACTTTTATATCTACTTCTATTTACAAGACGTTAGACTATAAGCTTGACAGTTCCCGGAACTATTTAGTTCATACCTTCATCTGCGATCAGTTTACTGATCTGACAATGGCCTGTTTATATTTCGGACATCTAAACAAATCATTCACCTCAGATTACTGGATCTAACTGCTGTAATCTATTCTTGAGTTCATTATTCCCAACATCGACTTTGTTACACACGTCCGTTTGCATCCAAAAGTTTGCAATTGCGGCAAGTCGGGTGACCAGTTGCATGTTTATTATAGTTAATGAAATTGCAATCGTGGATTTCATCAACCCGTTTCAGTCAATGATATCATCTATTTAAAATGAGTGAGTCTTATCACTGATTCAAATGAGAATACAACCGATTTGAATAAGTGAAATTACTCATTTATTGTAAATGTGTGATATCACTCAAATAGGTTATATCATTTATAAATTAGAATACACGAAATCAATGATTCGAATCAGTGATATCACACATTGAATTTAAAATAAACGAGGCCGCATACTTACCCACTTCTTTCTGAACGCCATCAGAATGTTCAATGAGTTCCCAGTACGAGTAGTTGAATGTCTCCTCCACACCATTTATTGCACTCACATAGTAACCGATGTTTGGAAAGTAAGTTGTGGAGAAACTAACGAAAATAAATATAATGAAAGTATGAAGGTCTGGATGGGTTATATTGGCCATATGTTATGATAACCTCTTGCCAATCTCGCGGCGGCGAACATTTGTATACAGTAAACAGTTACAGAAGAATGTACCATTTATCTCCAGTTTTCAGCTGAACTATATAATATATCATTGATTTGATATGTCTTTCCCCCTTTATCAAGTGTTTTAAAACTCTCAAAATTAAAACACGTGAATATGTGAATATATACCAGTATTTCCTTTAAGTATCAATTAACACAATCACTCCATATTATTTCTTGTTATGCTCAGTTCCTGTCTTCATGCTATTTGGTCTTTTATTTTCTTACATAACCCTTATCATTTTAGAAGGTAGGACAATAAGCTTCTTGTTAAATGTGTTTAAACATAAAACATTCACTATTTGTTAAAGCCTCTTGCCAGTCCAGCAGTTATAAGATGATGAGTCGTCAGTCGTCGTCGTCCGTTCTCTAATCTTGTTACAGCGATTAAGGATTTCTAATGTTCAACACATTCGATTAAAAGGTTTGTTACAGAACAGAACAGAACAGAACATATATTTTATTTCGACTTAGGCATATACAGCTCATCGTCATACAAAATCATGGTTTCAATGCATGCATGTAAACAAATATAATAAAGTTGACAGAAAAGGAATAATAGTTGAGTGAAGTGAGAGTGTAATTCTTAGATGTTACCATTTACATAACATAACATATTACAAAGTCAATTATACGTACAAACCCTATGGTTATTTAATGCAGCATCTCTTATTTTAAAGACTTTCTTACAAAACATTGCTAGTTTTATCAGTAGTGATTTTCTTTCTGAATTTAAAAGATTTGTGAACTTAAACATATTTGGGCGGTTTATAAAATATGCTGGAATGTGGGATTTTCTCAAATCATGATAATAAGGGCAAATAAGAATGAAGTGATATTCATTTTCAATATCATTTAAAGTACAATAAAATCTGGTCCGAGTTTGACAATGAGCAAACCCGAAGCCTGTTTTAGGCAATTTTTACCGATGATTACTGATTGTTTACGCATTACGTTTGTAAATAACTTTTATTTGATGGATTGTTTCAACAACATTGTGAAGGTATTGCTCTTGCATTTGTAAACAACGTTTCTTTCAGTTTGTTTTTACATTGTAACTTTAAGAGGTAAATGGTTTAAAACGTTGGTACTCACCATATTTGATTAGAATTTTGGCTATAATACAATATTGTTCGACAATGATCGAAATCGATGCATATGCTATGAAGTTATTGCCCCTGGTTATTGGAAATACACGAATATTGTATTTATATTTATTTTGTGTTTACGAGTACTTCCGCTTGATTCTGTTGAAAGAGATTCATGTTCACAAATTCGAACTCGTGCAAACAAGACGATTAATTTAATTAAGATATATAACTATATATATTTCGAACTAGTCGCGTTTAATATGCATGAATGTTTCATACCTTTTTGTATTCATTGTTATATAGGGACGCCATATTTATAGCTGCCACAGTGTGTTCAGCAATGACCTTTTCTGCGGTAATAATTTAAGGAAAAAGCATGCTATGTAATTTAAAACAGCTTTCAAGCAATTAATCAGTGTTTTTACATTGATTATGGGTCCACCTTTGTTCGGTAAGATACACTTCCTTGTCAAACATTTCTATTCATGTTATTTTCAAACAAAAAATTGTTTGAGTTGCTTTATACACAGTTGACATGTCGATAAAGAAATAGTGGAGAATATGTAATAATGTTAAACTTGGGGTGAAGCTAAGAGGTGTACCTGGAAGTGATGCCAAATATCTAAAGCCATTTACCAGTAGATTATTACAAGCATTTCGGCACACTCACGCAGGAAGCAAACAGGGTATAGAGAAGAAATATTATACATAGAAATAAAAATTAGTATCAGATATGTTATACAGTCGACATTGAAGATAAATATCAATTTTATTTTGTCCATTTACTACAAATCTACGAAATTAAAACTTTCAAAAAAAACACACTTTTATATTAGACATAGTGTGTTTAAATTCTTAGAATTAGTGCAGACACTAGATATTTTAGCAAGGAATAAGCCGAAACAAAATGTGAAATAGTTATATTTATAGTTGCCCATCCTCAATGGCAAATTGACATATTTGTTTATTAAACAAAACACTAAAATGTAGCATTTGATTACATCACGTGACTTTACTCTTCTGCGACAAAGACTATCACAACATGACTTCTATGGTGATTTACAAATTTCGTAAGATCCTTGGTCATAATCACAATCATACAATATTTATTGAACTTGTTAAAACGTTTATCAAACGAGGTTATGACCCTATCATTTTGCGACACACTGCATTTTTAGTGGTTGACCCATTTACAGTTCGCCACTCTGCTTTCCTGTTTGATTGTGCGATCACAGGACAGATTGTGGACCCTATGATGACATCTACCTAAATCCGCAAAGTACGATAGCGTTTCCAAATGTCACCAATTTTGATTTTGAGGTTGCTTCTATACGACATCGGACAGGCTCGACAATAAAACAATTTTGAAGAAGGGACTTATTTTACGATTCCGTAAATTGTTTCGGATTTTAGCAAGCCTTTTATGGATATATGATTGCGTTGTTGCATATTCCGTTTCGTTTTAAGCCTAAGGTCACTGGTAAAGCCTAAGGTCACTGGTAAAGGTGATTGTTACTTGTCCTGAATTTCTTCAGGTAAAATGACGAAATGTGATCGTGTATGTCGCATCAATAGACGGTATGATGCAACACAAACGATTAGACGTCACATCCTTTTAAGTTCAGAGCCACCATGTTAGTTGTGCGTCCATGGGCCCTTTAGAGCATTTTTTTAACTATTATTGGAAAATTCCAAACATCCTAACTCCCACTTTGCGGCTTCATATGTTTATGAAATGCAAGTCTTTTGAAAAACTGATATTATTATAAAATATTTTGACTTAGCATGCTTAGTAGACAATTAACATTTTATGAACATCACATAGCGTCAGACCGAAAAAATAACATGTATTCTGGAGTATTGTTTTAATGATGGTTTCTTGTGGCCCATCTTTTAATTAATTGTAGCTGTGGAGCGTCATGATTTAAGGTGTTTCTTTTTATTATTAAAAGAACATCTGCATGAGATTGATTTTGAATTATGGATACCACCTGATATGAACATCTTTATAAAGTGCAGACCTTAATGTGTTTAGAAATTATTGATGCGTTTGAACAACATTTCTTACTGGTAATAAAATGATTTCCCGATTTGGGATTTAAAAAAGCAATATTTCAGGAACATCGCCGAAAACTGGAAGAACAATATATTTTTAGTCAACCTTTCTTCGGGATGGTTTAAATGTGTGTATTATTGATTTAATGAATATTGAGTTCTGCTCAACCCGGGGCTAGAGGGCGTGAGCGGTAGCTAGTATATTTCACTACCGCTCATGAACAGTCTCAATCAAACCGAGACTGCAATATTTCGTATGTGTCGTTTTCGACCATTTCCAAAGGTCCATTATCATAATCTTTACTATTGTTTCTTCCCTCCCCACAGCTATTGCGATTTTTTAATTATGTAGCATCAACGTCTTGTTTGTAAACTGTGTAACTGTTTTTATTATTTTAAACAATTATTACATAAAATAACAAGACCACCCGCAACGGTACATTATACGCCAGTCAAAAGTTTAATTATTGGGAAAAGAAAAAGGTAAGCAACTACATAAGGGACTGTGCGGTAACTCTTTTTAAGAATTGGGTACTTGTCAGGTCATGTTTGACCTAATGAATCCAAAAGTTATCTCCCGAAGGGCAATGCAATCTACTTATAAAGGTTCATGAGGCGGGTCAAAAATATATATTTCTTAAGTTATCAGCAAAATTTGAGCACTTTTCGAATAAGTTAACTTACAACAGGCTTGTCACTATCTGCACGGACGAATACAGAAATTAGGAAAATGGTCCCAAACGCAATGACACCGTAAAACATTTTAAATGGGCTGATTTTTGGACCCTGCAGAACATGAGCACTCGATAATAGAACCGATTCCACAAACTAGACCTTTGTTGTAGATTGATTCAATGAATTATAGTGATATTATATGTATACTTACTTCTTGAATGTGTCTTTGTGTTCATCACACGCCCTCTCCATGTACCGAGTAAGGACGGTATCGTTGCAACCAATAACGGGCATGATGGTTGTATAGATAAATGTCGGCTCCTGGATCAGGTTCTTGATTGCATATTGAATCTTACCTTGATTCTCCTTTCCGCAGTCATCCAACCTGTACAATAGAAAACTGAGTTTATGTCAACTATCCAGCCTTTTTGGGAGGCTGGGGTAAAATTTGGATCTTCGGACTAGGAGCGTTTGTGGTTATGCCAGTTGTGTTCGATGTTTCTAGTTATGTTCACATTGTGTCTAGCTGGTATAATAGTGTACCTTGTCACTAGTTTGTATAATCATTATAGCTCACGATGTCACTATTTAATGTACAAGATAACATATCGTATCATAATAGTTACTGCTATTCATGTCACACTTATATAAATACCAATTCATGTATAATTGTCTACGATGTCACAATTGTGTACAATGGCACTAGTTAGTGTACAATATTGTAAGATTTCGCTTACCATAGTGGAGCATTTCGCTTGTAAAAGTCCACGATTAGGCAATGTCATTAATTAAAATAAACTTTTGATAAGTTTTACCAAGCATTTATATGACATATACGAGATAACAATAATCAACACTTACAAAAATCCTAGACTGCCACTTATAACACCTAAAAGCAAACACAGTTTTAAACGAGACATCTTTAATATCGCAGAAGTATGCAGTGGAGTAGAGTTACACATGCCAAGATATATATGCATAGAAAATAATGTGCGGATCGAGGATGTTTTTTAGAAGAAGAAAGAAAGCATCGATTTTAAACGAACACACAGCACTCTTGTGGTGTTTACTTATCATGATTCATTTATTCAATGTAAGTTTTATTTTTAAAAAGATAAACGCGGTTGTATGGTACAGTGGGGACCTACGGTGCCATTGCGTTTGATTGCTGTGGTTTCTATAGGACACTTTTTTCTCAATTGTGGCTGAAACATCTAAATAATGCACGTTTTAAAGGCACGGACAATGCGAATTGTACGCTTGTGAGTCACTAAGAAGTACTCTAATGATTGGAAAGTAACCGAATAGCCGCGTTTTTTCAAGTCCGTTAAATTAAATGTTACAAACAAAACACACTATAACATGAATAAGGTTTATATCCATGATTCATATATAGTTCATATCCATATATGAATCATGTTAACGTGTTTCAATATTATATTCAACATTTCCCCTTAAACAATGCATACAATGTCGGAGAAGTAAAAAATAATTATATTTATTCGTTGCTTTACCAATTGTTTAACTGAAGTTTTAAAACAAATAATTAACTATGTTGGTATGTCTTGTCTTAAATACTCAAATTGTGTAGAAAAATAGTGTGATGAATGAATGTTTTAGAATCAAGTTTAACTTTTTCTTTCAGAACATGTTCCCCAAACAGGACCACCATCTTAAGTCGCTCTTTCACAACATGCGTCATTAAGGATTGATAAGAGAAGTTCAAACTAGTATCTTTACGCGGACGACATACGACAACTTTGTGCTGACCTAGCCTTAGGTTTAGTCGGTATGTTTATTTAATATAATGCCATTGTTTGAATAGGGTCTGTCACCGCGCATAAATTCTCAGCTCATCGACGCAGAGAACTGGGAAAGTAAGTATAAAATGCGGAATAGAAAATTCTGCATTCGGGAACCACAGTTAGCCAAAAACACGCATACAAATCAAATTAAAAGTAAAAGCTTGGTATGCGAAATCACAGACATACAATGATTGACACTAGGCATACCACTTTTGTAAGATCAGTGGTTTAAGGGCCGATGGTGTTTAAACCAGGTTCTAAGCTGTTCTAAGCTGCACCGAAAAATTAGAAGAATGGTCCTATAGAAACCACAGTAATCAAACGCAATGGCAACGTAGTTCCACACTGTACCATAAACCCAAATATGAGCATATATAAAATGTCAATGAAAATGACAATACGTAATATAAAGAGTGGTGAAGACAGGGTTACCGACTTGGAACGGTCATTAGGCAATAAGACCTACAGGTTAGCTTCAATTGATTTTATGTGTACACAACCTCGCTAGTTTCCTGTTCCAACGCTCACATTGACAAAACAGTGTAAATAAAAGTATATCCCATCAGCCAGAGAAATTAGCAAACAATTGACTTAAATGTTGTTGTAAAGATATATAAAAAACATAATTAGAAAATAACTAGTTTACGATGTTAAAGTAATATCGCTTATCACTAGAAATCAAGAGATGAGGGTCGAGGAATGCTGCTGCAGTATCTGAAATTGGCTTTATTCAGCGTGTTAGTTACCATTTGAACAAAGAACGGATTATCAATACTGAGTATGCCATCTAGATAGCGAGATGTATTATCAAACGCATCAATAATGTCACTCGGGCTAGCAGAAGACAAACTCAACACAAAATCTCGTTCAAACCTCAGTCTTACCCTATTGTCATCCCAATAAAACGGGACAGTGTAAATAAAGAAATCCCATCCAGGATTTATCCTCTTAACAAATTAGGAGGAGTTAAACGGCAATATTACTATAACACAATTATGAGGTCAACCACTAAGCATGCAGAACATCTTTTGATCAAATCTTTGGCAAGTTTGATAAAGATTGAATGTATGAAAGAGATCATGACCAAGGATCTGACCACGTCATCAAGATTTCAAATTGTGATATCCTTGTCTTAAATTACTCTTTCTTAATTCCGGAATCGTCCTGCCCAATTCAGAAATCGCCAGAACTTTATATTTGCTATAGATTTTTGTATTCCACGTCTGTAAGGGAACGACTTTTTACCAGGGATTTAGGGACTAGGCATACCACAACCCTCATTTTATGGAGATGTGGTCTATAAACTTCGAAAGTTAAAGGGGCCTGACGGGTTTCCTGACCGCTTTACATATTTAATCAGGAAGTTCGTCAGAAAAGGTTATAACCCTTTGGTTTTACAGCGCACTGCATGTTTAGCGATTAACTCCTCTACAATCAGTCATTACGCATCACGTTTCACTTGTGCGATGACTGGACTACCTCTTGGGACTCTATGATTGTATCTACTTAAACCCCAACTAAGGGAGGTGGGTGCATGAGCTTTCGTCCCTCGGGTTTTCTGGTCGTACCCTATATTGGTTTTCTCTTTAGCTGCAACTACTATGGTTGCTCAGTACGATTCTGGATACATCCTGAGATGTTTTATTATTTTGTATGTGTTTCTTAAGTTAGTTTCTCTGGATGTGGACTTTATTGTTAGAGAATTCGTAGGTCCTCACTGTACTGCAACCAAGGACTTGACAATACAATGAAAGAGACAAAAAACAACAGAAAGGGTGGTGAAGACAGGGTTACCGACGTGGGGTCAGTAGGCAATAAGGCCTACTGGTTAGCTTGAATCGATCTTATATGTGCACAATCCTCGCTATTATCCTGTCTTCAGCGCCCAAAATAAACAAGACAGTGTAAACAAAACTACATCCCATCTAAAGGAATTCTCTAACAATAAAGTCCACATCCAGAGAAACTAACTAAAGAAACGAATACAAAATAATAACATTTCAGGATGTATCCAGAATCGTACTGAACAACCATATTAGTTGCAGCTAAAGAGAAATCCGATCTAGGGTACGACCAGAAAACCCGAGGGACTTCAAAATATGCGTTTTACCAATCAAAGTAAGAACTTCTATCATTTACCGTTTGTTACTAACGGCTGTTTAGACAATTACACTATGTGGACTAGGCATATCACAACCCCCATTTTACGGAGATGTGGTCTATAAACTTCGAAAGTTAAAGGGGTCTGACGGGTTTCCTGACCGCTTTACGAATTTAATCAGGAAGTTCGTCTGAAAAGGATATAACCCTTTGGTTTTACAGCGCACTGCATGTTTAGTGATTGACCCCTCTACAGTCAGTCATTACGCTTCACTTTTCACTTGTGCGATGACTGGACTACCTCTTGGGAGTCTATGATTGTACCTACTGAAACCCCAACTAAGGGAGGTGGGTGCATGAGCTTTCGTCCCTCGGGTTTTCTGGTCGTACGCTAGATTGGTTTTCTCTTTAGCTGCAACTACTATGGTTGTTCAGTACGATTCTGGATACATCCTGAGATGTTTATTATTTATATGTATATCTTTAGTTAGTTTCTCTGGATGTGGACTTTATTGTTAGAGATTTCCTTTTGATGGGATGTAGTTTTGTTTACACTGTCTTGTCTATTTGGGCGCTGAAGACAGGATAATAGCGAGGATTGTGCGCATATAAAATCGATTCAAGCTAACCAGTAGGCCTTATTGCCTATTGACCGTTTCAAGTCGGTAACCCTGTCTTCACGACCCTTTCTGTTGTTTTTAGTCTCTTTCATTGTAGTTTCAAGTCCTTGTTTGCAGTACAGTGCGGACCTACGATGCCACCTACGTTCGGACGCTGTGGTTTCTATAGGACCCTATATATCATTTTGCCAAGAAGTCTGTGAAGCACTCGTCTGCCTATTTGGTAATATTTTCGTCAGGTATGGAACGACGGTTACAAACTGTGCACCCTTTGTCCCAGATTTGTTTTTATATTTCTATTAAAGAGATTTCATGTTGATTCTTTCACCAGATACCCAGGCAGGTGTAATTGAAGCCTTTAATGACACCTCCCGGTATCTGTATGACATATTGAAAATTGACAACCCTTTCTTTTCTACTATGGTATATATTATAATTAATATATTCAGAACTTCAACCTAACAAATGTTATATTTCCGATACTAACGCTTCTTTTCTCGATTTACATCTCTCCATTGAAAATGGTGAAATAACTAGCAAACTATATGATTTTAATTTTAATATTGTTAATTATCCCCATTTAGATGGGGATGTTCCTCGAACAACTTCTTATATAAACTGTTATAATAATAACCCCTCTTTACTTCCTCCGAGACCTAGGTTTTCCTTTCGTAATTTAAAATTGGGAATTTAGGAATTTCATAATAAATTTGTTTTAGTTCCTGCTGATAAAGCAGCTAATAATGTAATTATTGTTTGACGCTTACATTACGTCAATGTTTTATCTCTGGAACTCGACAGCACCAATTCGTATACTCCAGTTCTTTCTACAAAAGATTCCATACCACATTTACATAACATTATAAATTATCAGTATTCTTTTTTTGTTGCTGATATCATACATATTCAAATATGTGATCTTAAAATAGTGATATCGCAAATTATAAATAGATATTTTTATTGATTTAAACTTCTACATTTCTCATCATTACATACATAATGTGTGATACATAATTATAATCCTATTATAGATTACACATATTTCTACACACTCTCGTGCAGTTCAATTTGAAGGCATATAATCATTAACTTATCATAGATAGTATCATTCACACATTTTATTCAATAATCCAAGGATATCAAAAAAAGGAAGTAATCATAAAATAACTATTAACAGTTTGAAGAAATACTTTTTTGGAATAGAACATCTGACAATAAACGCCTTTGATAAATATTTACTTCAATTAAAAAGTTCTTTCTTCTTTGAAGATTGTAGCAGTGTTACACATTTAAACATATTTGGCCTTTGTATGTAATATTTTCTGATATATTTCTTTCTAATATCATTATAAGCTGTACATTAAAACAACGTGAAATTCGTCTTTAATTTCAGTTGAATAACATATTTGACAAACTCTTTTATTTCTTTCAATCCTATGTTTTGCATAACGACCTGTCTCAATTCTTAAGCTATGTGAAAATAAACGTTATTTACTAAAACTCTTCGTAATCTTGTTGTACGTAAACTATTCAGATAATTTTCATATCCACAATTATCTTCTACTTGTCTATATAAACTTGTTACTACGTCATTTTCCTGTAGATCAGTGTGCTATTTTTGAATAAAAGTAATGAACCAACCTCTGTTTAAAGCTAGATATAAACGTTTGGTGGTTCACCCTAAAAAGATCATACCATACATGCATACATCCTAGGTAATAAAAATAGATTTTACATTGTATAACGAATTGTTTAAACCACTTTCACAATGAGATAATGAAGATTTATATAAAGATAATTGATATACATGGATATCATATATTCTAGTTCACGATGTTAGTGTTAATTATAATTTAAAAGCCACCCCTCTCCCCAAAAATACTATAGTGTTTGACCGACTGGCCGACTTAAACGCTAGCACCGAGATACTACCAACGCTACAATATAAAACGTAATTTATCAACTGTGACCATTATTAAGAAATCAACTTCTTTATAGTAATAATTTGTATTCTTGGAGGTACATAGACGTTCCTCTTACGCCCTTAAAAGTTACCCTATGTTTGTATATACGAAAATGTAATTATAAAATACTTTCAAAGTATTACGCCATGTTTAACCTATAAAGAATAGTACCTATTATCTAATGACAGCGAGATATCTCTCGGTCCTCCATAAGCTAAATGCCTAATGACACCGCCTAAAAAAAATATATATTGATGATACGAAGCTGCAAATGTGACAAATTATCATGTGATTGCATGTTACTTTCTTAAAAGTTTTGACAGATATTCGTTCACCTCCTTGAAGCGGAATAGCCACTTTCTATGCATGCGCAGCCGATCGTAAATAGTCCGACCTACTCGAAACATGAAGTATATTCGCGATTAAGCGCTATATTGTTTCAAAGGAAAGTATCAAAAAATGCAAAAAACATTAAAGTAATTAAACCAGTTTGCAAAGATGGTATGAAGCGAATATCAACTTTATTAGGTGATGCTTAGAAAATGTGTTTGTTTGTATGGTGTTTTACGTCATTTTCAAAGTTATATATGACGGTCGTTTTTTTGTAGTGGAGGCAGACAACCCAATTATCCAGGGTAGAATTGAATTGAATTGGATTTTATAGTCGCACCAACAGCTAAGGTCATATGGCGAATTTTCGTCTTCCATTGACGGAGGAAGACTCCATGTGCCCTTCCGGGTAATTTTCGTGCACGGACAGGCACCTGGGTAGAACCACCGACGTTGCGCAAGTCAGCTGGATAGCTTCCTCAAATAAAGATTCCTAGGCCCATGAGGGATCGAACCCAGCGGTGAGGGGCAAGTGATTTCAAGTCAGAGACTCTAACCACTCGGTCACGGACGCCCCTATACTGGGTAGAACCAGTACTGTACACCTCCCACCATCCGTTAGAATCGACGCTTCCTCACTTACAAGTCGAGCTGTGAGAGGCGAAGGTTTACAACGCAACGTTGTTAACCAAGCCCCCACGGAGAGGCTTAGAAAAGGATGCATGGCGAATAACGGGTCGTTTGTAAAAATCTTATATTGCTCTGTAAACCATCTCATCATATCATGTATGCCAACTAGTTCTAAAATAATGATGCTTGGCTGTTTTAAACACATTTTAGACAATATATGACGGTCGATTTTTTGTAGTAGTGGCAGACCAACCACTTTTCCCTACAAGTTCATGTAGTGTCAATAATAAATTTCATTGGCCTATATATAGTGATCAAGGCGTATTGTCTGTTGAGAAAACCCCTCTGTTTTAGTCGGTATTCCTTATCGCAATCATTACCGTAATCGTTACCGTAGTTAGTTGCACAGGTCTATTAAGACGAATAAATACAAGTATACCACAACTGTATTTTGTGTACCATATAGTTCTGACCAATTATCCATGTTAATGTAGCGATACCTAATAATTCTGACTGAACACCTGTGCGTAAGTATTAATCACCTTTTGTGAAAATTCTACTTAATATAGCAGTCTACATTTTAATAGTGTACGCATGGTGGGTAAATAAACTAAATAAAACTAAAATCATACCTCAAACCACTCTAAAAAGTGTGTTCCGTTCATTTCATCATGGTAGTCCGCACGTTTCGTTTTTGATTGAAATACCAACACGGCACCTTCAACGAACCCATTTGTGCTGGAACCCGCGTCTAACACAATCAAACGGAGGCCTTTTCCTGCTGGGATGAACTTCCCACAGTCTCCACAACCAGGGTACAGGACACTTAGTGGCCCTTCAAATCAAAAGTAACTCTCCGTGTATATTAGAGTATATATCATTGTTTTAATAATATTGTTGCATGTTTAAAAAATGCATGTACACACAGTAAGATATTGATTCCACATTTAATACATGTATTTGTTTGTGCGATGCTTTATGTCATTTTAAACACAGTCATGTAAGGTTATATACTTCGGTCGATGTTTGTATTTCTTTAAAAAATTTTTGAGGGTTGGGGGTGTGTGGGGGCAGACAACTCACTTTATCTGGGTAGAACCAGTATTGTACACCTCCCGCCATCTGTGAGAATTTTACTACATTATAAAAGCATTATCCGTGTTAAGACACGATTTAGATATAATATGTGCTAAATAGCGAACAGTATTTTGTTTTACCTTTTTGATTCTCTGTCCATTCACCTGGATAATTATGGGTTGCATTTATTCACGTTTCGTCGAGATAAACAATTTCGTAGCCTTCATTCCTGGAATGTATAATATTCATTTTATTTTTTTTCGAAATGTTTAAATATGGATGACTATACCTGCTTTCATTTCATTCCCTAATTAAATTTAAACGTCAATAAAATCGCACCCGACTAAAGTCATGTTTGTTTATATATTAATGACAGTTAGATACATCACACATACGCACGCACGCACGCACGCACACACACACACACGCGCGCACACACACGTAGTCACATGCATTACAATGTATTGCGGGTTCTACATCTAAATATTCTTTTAATTAATAGTGTTTACTTTTAATTTAGAATGTTTACCTAAATTTCCTCACTTGTCTTAAGTAGCTATGCCGCGACGCAACAATGTTCTGTCTCCTGTAAGTAGATAAGCACATACGTTTTAAACACATTAAGAACTTATATATATATACAATACAACTTAGATCTATGTAATTAAAAAAGAGAGAGAAAAAATCTACCAAAAAGCAAACATTCTATACTGCTGGGTCTTTGGGTCATATAGTACTTATATAACATTTAGGAAAGTCCCCCACCCCGACGCCACCCCAAGTGAATCCCCCGTGAGACATGTTTAATAACTTTTCTCTTTTTGCTTTTGCTTGCCCGCAAATTTGATATGTAAAGTTGAACCCTCGTCCGAGTTAAACTCCTGCATTAAACTCCGGATCTGCGTATAAATCTTAATACCAGTAAATACCTTCATAAACCGTCTTCCGTGTTTCTTGTAAAACTTGAACCCCATCGATTTTAAGCTCCTCCAAATGGTGGTTTTACTTGGTGGATGGCCAGCTAGCTCCATTTGATCAACCAAGCGTTTGATTGAAACCTGATATAAAAGGATAAACAAACAGCCATTAAAATGAGAGAGAGAGAGAGAGAGAGAGAGAGAGAGAGAGAGAAGGATTTTTTTAAATAAAAGTCACAATTGCAGCAAAAATTAAGACTGTATGCCACCCTAGTAAATAGTAAATTACTAGGGTGGCATACAATCATAAAGACTGTATGCCACCCTAGTAATAGTTTCTGCTGCAATTGTGACTTAACAGAAAGCAGAACCAAACATGAAAACCTCTCAACGCATAGCCCTAAAATTGCTATATGTACATTCTCAAAGGGACTATTTTACATATTGACACTTAAACTCGCACATATTCTGTAAGTGTGTTTAACAATTAAATCGCAAATAAGGCTCTTCAAAAAAAAAAATATGAAAAGAAAAATGAAGGCTTTTTCCAAATTGAGTTTGTTCATTTTTCACAGCAAGCCTGCATGGTAAGTTGCACGCCTGTATTGCTTTGTATATTTTGTGCGATAACTATTCTTCAGATGTCTAAATATTCACGTATGTACGTCAAATATACATATCAATCGTTGGGAAATTAACAATATGTATATATAAATGCCTTTATATCTATCTATCTCTCTATAATGCTGTACACCCTTGTGCAGGTTGCGCGCCTGTGCCTGTTAGTATACAAGATACATTGTTTGAAAGTAAGAAAAGATGAGGAAATAGTGCGAAAAGTGTGTTTAAATTATACAATGTCGTGTGAAAAAGATAAACTCAGGATAAAAACAATACTACAGCACAAGTTGTCTGAAAAGGTCTACCCCTGGATATCCAGCGCTGCTGACTGTTTCTAGTACATGAACATTTAGAGAGGAATTGGAGTTTTTGCCTGGTAAACCTGAATGACTTGGCATTTCGAGGTATTGAAGCTCATGTCCTACTTTAAAGACCATTTTTTAATAGTTTTTATAATGAGTAGTAATGTGTTTAGGTCGGTCTGACGTTTAGCGCTATATGTCAGTTTGTCGTCGATTGCCACACTGCTGTGTCGTCCGCGAACCAACTTGCGAACTGATGCTTTCAGGTAAGTAGTTAATATCAGGAACACAGTTGGAACACTGATACACCATAGGGGAACACCAGACGTTAATGATATCATCCGCCGTAAAGAGTCGGTATTGCCAAAGCAATGCAGGCGGTGTGATTCCTGGGCGTGATAATGCACACCCACCTAAGAGAAAACAATGTTCCTGAACATGTACATTTTGTTAGACTACTGTGAACAACTTTATGGGATAAATGACGCTCAACAGTACAGACAATTTGATTTGTTTTATATATATATATTGAGAGTCCATCAAATAGATCGCTGTCTTGAAACGTCATTACACTGGCTATTGTAAACTTCTGCGACAAGGACTATCACAACCTGACTTCTATGGTGATATGATTTACAAACTTCGTAAGATACTTGGTCATGATCACTTTCATACTATCTTTGTTAAACTTGTTAAAAGGTTTATCAAAAGAGGTTATGACCCTAACATTTTGCAACGTACTGCATGCTTGGTGGTGGACCCTTTTACAGTTCGCCATTACGCTTTCCTCTTTAATTGTACGATGACCGGACAGGCTGTGGACCCCATGATGACGCCTACCTAAAGCCCATTAGGACGGTGGCGTTTGATGTTTGTCCGCGGTCATGTCTTGTCGTGCCCTCAATGGTTTATTCTGTTGTTGCTCTGGCTTCTGCCGAGTCATCGAGTACCTTCATTGTGTCTTTCTAGGCTTTTATGTTTGTATTTTTATATACACGAGCATCTAGGTGTTTTACGTATATTGCCTTTTAACGCTGCCTTGTTGGTTAGAGAATATTTCATGGCGGGGATTTCTTTATTTAAGTGTGAGTGTGAGGTTTGGTGCACCCTAGAACCTGGTTTAAACCCGCAGTGGTCTTTTTGGCTACTGACCGTTCCAAGGCTAAAGCCCTATTGTCAACCCTTTTGTGTTTGTGATGTCGTTTGCATGTTTTATTACTGATGCCTTCTCGTTTGTCTGTTTGCGTGTTTGTTTTTGTGTTTTGTGGTTGACTGTCATCATTGAATGCTACTTTCCCTGTCCGATATTTATATCTTCTTTTTTTTTTTTACTGAATGAGTTCATTGTGTATGTATGCGCGTGTGTTTTCTATATATATAAAAACAGAATTATATAATGTATATATTTATTAATGTATTTCGGACTGATTCTTTTCCCCTTGTTTTTTTTATATATTAAATCTATATGTTCTTACAAATTCTTCTCGATGGTACTTAGTATGTACTGTTCTCCTTAATATTCCTAGACTGAAGTCATCCAACTTCTTTCTTTGAACAACCGTGTTATTTGTACAAGCTGATATGTTTTTAACAACCTCTGAAACTGCAGCTCTTTAGTTGTTTACTTTTTATGTGAACTAATTATAACCGATTTCACGTGCATTATTTCTCCTATTACGTCACATTTTTATGAAACAATACCTTTTACCAACAGAGGTGTAAATAATAACATATAAATGCATTATGTTTTTTTACTTACCTTTTATTTGCTAGAAATAATGGTCTTCATTCCAAAGCAAAAGAAAAGTACGACCGATTGCTAGAGGTGCGCTCCAATTAGCGTTAGATTGACAATTGAACAACCACAACACGCTGCATACCCTATGTTTTACTTGGTACGACCCAACCTTAAAAACGGACATGCGCAGACGACGAATAGTGAAAGTAAACGCGGCCATTTTATTGATTTTTTACAATGTAAACGTGGGTGGCAAAATGAATTTTGGGCTTTGTGAAGCTAAACGGATAGCTACGGCAAGATTGTAAACAGATCCAGAAACGACTATTTTCATTCTATCTATCCATATCAGGTATGAAAACATTTTGATTTTATTCTTTATTACCTCCCATATGGAGAGCATATGAACATGAGCATACAATATATACAAGAAAATAACAAGCAGCATATGATTATGATTAGAAACATATATACATGAACGTTCTTATTTACGGCGTGAGTAATTACAAGGTAATAGTAATGATTAGGTACTTAAGATTCAAAAATTCACCAGTACATGTACCAACAAACTGTAAATGAGCTTTTATTTATTCTCTTTATCATGTTTATTTGCTATTTTAAAGAGATTAATTAAATAATACACGTGCAAGAGTACACTGGAACATGGAATATGCATTAATAAGAAAGCATTTATCTTTCTGGTATCTTTCTGGTATTTTATGTAAAACTATATAACTCGCATACGACTGTATCAACAAAGATCACAAAGACGAGTTCGAGCCTCCATGACCCTAGTCCGATACATTACAAGATGTGAAACCATCATCATATTTTACTTGCAGAAGTTATATGATTTTATTATTATTTCTTTATATTATATTTGAGATTTTGCATAATTTATTTACAATAAACACAAAAACGTTCAAACTTATGAAAGGTAATAGCATAACACATACCTGAATAAGACGACAATGACCTATTAAAAATGCATTTGCTTAACATATATCATGTAATATGACTACAAGTACATATATATGCCTATAAATCCACCACGGATTTTAAATAGTTGCAATTCAATTGCTGACTCTACTATTAATTATTTTGTCTAACACAGATTTCAATTAAGCAATGACATAGATACCCATTTTTTTCCCTTTTTCTTTTCTCCTTCCCTTAGTGAAGACATGTTAACCCAGTAAATGAAAACACTTTACTGACAGACAAACTGCAAAACACGAAGTCCCAGTAAATGAAAACACTTCAATGACGGTCTCTTCCCACCCATCTTCCGAAATAATGAAATGATGATCTAGACGGAACATACAAGCTGAGCCATTTTGTTGATTTTTTACAATGTAAACGTGGGTGGCAAAATTAATTTTGGGCTTTGTGAAGCTAAACGGATAGCAACGGCAAGATTGTAAACAGATCCAGAAACGACTATTTTCATTCTATCTATCCATATCAGGTATGAAAACTTATAGCAAGTAATAAACAAAATCACTGAAATGCACAGTAGTTAAAGATGCTCACTTTTTTATGCTGGGTTGAGCATATATATCATTTAACGTCAAAACATATATTTGTTTTACATCTTTATTTTCATTACTTTTCAATATTGTAACCCAGTATGTTATAATTGTACAGTCACAATGACATAACACACTGATTCGTGAACGCTCGGCCAATCCCGTCATTCTTCGGGATCCCGCCTCGGGCTTCGGTATGTTCAACATCCTGACATTTTGTTAGCCGGAAGGCAACGGCACAGAAAACAGTGCACTTCTGCTAAGATGTTGCTATATAAACAATATGGCCATCGACAACACGTGTCGATGTATGATTTGCGTTGCATGTTTGTTATTAACAGTACAGATGAAGGTTTTATTAATTTACTGCTTTCATGTAAATAAACTATAGATGGAGTAATCGGCTGAATGACATTGCAAACGTTGAATGCAAATTTGTTTTGGCGGGAATCTAAGGCGCGATACGTAACCAATATAGAAACTTTCGATTACAGTTCGCCATTATGCGTTCCTCTTTGATTGTGCGATGACCGGACGGATTGTGAACCATATGATGACGTCTGCTTAAATCCTCAAAAGAAAGAAGCGTTTGATGTTTGACTTATATTTTGACTTATTTTGATTTAAACATATTTCATTGCCATATATGTACAAGTACAATGCAATCGGGTCGGGCCACAATTGCTACCCACATTAGTTACGGCCCTTCCCTACAATGGAGTTTTAACAAATATATTGAATGGCAATTGCTATTAACACGTATCAATAAGTTGGATGAGTTAACCATCCTGATAAAGAAGAAATCCAAACCAATATCCATGAAGTGAAATCGCAATAAAAAAAAAGAAAGTTGACATTTCCTGAAGAAAGAATAAAGGGTAATGGCAATTTCTTGATAAAAATCATTTTTAAAATCAGATTTCTCACTTGCGATGTTTTGATGAAGAAGCTAAACCTGAAGGAAAACATACGCGTACACCAAATGAAGAAACTTCCATCATCTCCTATCATCTTTGCGTGTTGTTGCTAAATCTGAAAGGAGTTTAAATCTCGTACAAGCTGATTTCCTGAGCTGTCATGCAAGGATGATTTCAATTAAGAATTCATTCTTCTAAGAATTCATTCTTTTAAAATAATATACCGAAATATATGTAAGTATGTAAGTATGTAATCAATGTCATCTAGCCCCAGCATACGAAACATACAAGCTGATTCACAGAACCGTCAAACATTGATGTTGTATTTATTATATGTTTGTAAGTATGTAATCAATCCTATCTAGCCCAGCAGACGAGCCATGCAAGCTGATCCAATGAACAGTCAAACATTGGTATATTATGGTATTTATATTAGTTTATTTTTTGCATAATAGTATTGACCTATCACACATACAACAAAAAACTCTTTACGTCAACGCTGTAGCTCTTTTGTCAAACCTTTTATGTGTGTGATGTCATATTTTGCCTTTTATTGTCTTTGTAGACGTTGTTTGTTTCTGTGAGTGTTTGTGGTTGACTGTGGTCCTTGAATGATGCATTTCCGGTTCGACTTTTATATCCACTTTTACAAAGATTATAACTTATAAAATTTGCACTGCAGAAAAGTTACAACATTGAGGAAAGTATGCCCATCAACATCAGCATGACACTGGCCATCATAGCGACGCCACTACACACTACACTTGACTCGATGTTAAGTTTGGCCGCGCCGTACAGCGGCGGTGATCCGTTATCTATAGCTATAATAAATATGTTGTAGCCTTCGTTCCGTTTCGGATTACTGGAGGCCACCGAGATAACACCGGCAGATGAGACCGTGAAGTCACTACTCTGGTTCCCTGAAATAGGTCACTTAAATTGTTCAATTTATAGATAAGTATGTGTAGTTTTTAAAGGGACGCGTATAAAACTTAGCCATTTTTTAGCCAATGTAGTCCTATTGTCTGGGCTTGTATGTTAATGATGTCATATACATTGCCTTTTATTTATCATTGAAATGGTTGTTTCTATGCGTGTTTTTGGTTGACTCTAGTCCTTGAATGCTACAGTTCCTGTATCAAACATTAAAAACAGAACCTCGATTCATGAATCCAGCAAAGATTTGAATTTAATTCCGCTTGCATATAATTCGGAGTTTTAAAATATTTTCTTCGTCTATCTATATTATAGTAACAGTTATGATGCAATGTAGGTAAATTCTCTTAAGATTTGAAATAATCCCACATATGTCTCCAAAGTGTTGTAAAGTGATTTGAAAATGGCTGTAACTCTAAAAACAACAACAGATTACCGAATAGGTTTAGTTCACAAAAGCCGCCATTTTGAGTTCAAAATAACAATATATATGTTTCTGTTTTATAGCAAATATTGGAGAGCATTAGAAATAACTGAAATATGTGACTGATGGTCATGACAGAAGGACGGACGGACGAATGAATGGATAACATTTTGTAATCTCTGGAATACATCGTTTAGAATGCTTCAATAAAAATACATATATGTAAACTTTCAAAATTTATAATTTATTTCGCATAATAACCTAAATAAACATGATATCTCAAATACACGTTAGCCTGTAGCCTGTGATAACATTGTTAAGAGATTTCCCATCATTGTTCTTTTAAGGAGGTTGGCTGGGAAAGGACGTAGTCCTTAGATTTGTTTTTAATTCATATTTAAAGCTTCTTTGGTATAATTTAGATTCAAAATTATCAAACAAAGACTAGGTCACCACACTTTTTTCCCACTAGACGTCATTGAAGAAGGCACATATTTCTAACTTCAAAATTTCACTAAAAAGAGGAAAAATATAGTCATTGAACATTTTCATAATTGTTTTCATAACATTAAGTTTATTGAAAAACAACAATTAATTTTCGATTGCATATATACATATCTTTCAAATTATACAAAAACATTGGTAATCGTCATTAGTCTTTCTACTTTAAAAAGCAAACATATCTGGACCGTACCCCACCCTCTTTTGTTTTTACCGAAAAATTAATTCAAGATAAAAAATTATGTTCTAATGATCAACTTTTTTTTAAACTTGTATATGTCAAGGTCCTATGACATTTCTTTCAAAACAAGTAAAAAAATATATAGGTCACCAGGCTTCTAATACTTTTTTATTAAACATTTTTTAAATTACACCCATTTAGAGTTATTTTGACATTTTCAATGTAAAATACTGTACACACAATAGTGACATGGAGATCGAAAATAAAATTAGCTCAGTATCTACTTTTATATATGTATTCCACTACTGAAAAACAAAAATATGATTTATTTTATAGCAAAAGGATAAATTCTACTCAGAGCTACCCATACCCCTATTATGTTGACAGCAAAACATGATCACAATTGACGGAAAAAATATGAAGAAAAAAAAATTGCTTACAATTTGGTATGTTACCATTTTAAATCCTACATTATATCCATATCTACTAGAATGGAAAAAATGAAACAATTCTGTTGTCAAATAAAACTATGATTTAAAAAATAAAATGTTTAGACTTGAAGATGTCAAAACTTGCCCAGCCAACATCCTTAAATGTTAACTCTTTTAATCTATGGTTAATACAAGTTACATCAATTCATTTACAGACAATAACATCTTGTTTTTAACATACCTGCAAGAGCGTACTTGGTGTCATTTTCGGCACTATCCGTATCATCGTCTGTCGCTGTTAAAGTGCCGTCTTTCAAAGTGCTTCCTTTTCAAAATATAGAAATATGGTCAAATAAATCATTAAATAGAAGAGGTTATTGAAATCATTTAAAACGTGCGTTCAGGTATCCTACAAAATATATACTTCCTGTTAAAACAGTTGTATTATGTTTTTATTAAATTAAATATACCATAGCCATTTTCTCCAATAGACTTTTAAAGCCTTGCATTTCGTGTACAACTTAAAGAATCTAATGCGTGCTTAAATTTTAATGCATCATATATTTCCTGTAAATTGAATAATATAACATGATCAATTCAGCATATCAAATGAAGGATTAACTTTGTAATCACCAGTCATCTGCTTTCCAAGACCATTCATTACTCTGTTGACTGAAGCATAAACACATAACATAATACGGCATATTCTTCTTTTTAGTATACTATACTGAAAGGAAAATGAAACGCACCACGTGAATCTCCGCTATATATTGTATATATTGCACACTTAATTCCATATAGATTCAAAGGAAATTCCAAGATGTTTTGTAAACAAAAAAGATGCAGTTAGTTAGAGAAAGGACACAACTGTGATGTTGTAGACGTTTTGATCACAGTACATGTTGTAACAAGAAATTTATAAATGTTGAAGTTCCTTTAGGAAAAATTTAGCCATTTAGGTACTGTATTTAAAGTAAAGAGTTTGTAAAATATTGCTAGGTTTGCGCCAAACGTGTACTCTGTCAATAACGAAACTTTGCAGGAATACTATTTGCTGTGTTACGTGTTGTTTTAGTTTTTTTCCGAAAGGAAAGATCTTACGTAGCCATGTATCATTCAATTAACAGCAGCAAATGCCCGTGGTGCGTTTTTTTTTCCTTTCAGCATAAGACTATTAACAGAAACATAGTAGACACGTCTTCACGAACTGCGTTCCCATAAAGTAAAAGTATACTCATTTTAAATCCGTGATTAAGATTTTCTACAGACCAAGCATCGGCAATGCAATAAATTACAACTGCACTGGTCAGATATGTTATTAATCAATGCAATGCGTGTAACATATTTCTAGATCTTAAACAACTGAGCATTTCCCAAACAAAAAAAAAGGCCTAACAAACCGTGTTAATGGATCGCTTCAAGATCGTGATTTTAAAGCGATTTAGAAGCGGTCCAATTTCACATGCAAATGAGCTAATGGATCGCTATTTAATATTCCGGATAAAATCTGTTATAAACAAGAAGCAGCATTTATTTCCAGAGTAACGCACTTGGATCGTTTTATGATCGCGATCCTGATTAAATGGGAAATGCATCACGATCCATTAGTGGTTTTGAATGGATCGCACTCCTTATACAACTTTTAATGGATCGTGTATGGATCACGATCCAAAACCCATGTTTTACCAAATGGATGTCTTAGTATTACGTAACACTATAAAACCACTAGTGGATCACGATCTAATACACATTAGAATGGATCGCTCTAGAATCGCACAGCTAATTAATGGCCGAGTTTCAGTCCAATCATTTTCAGAATGGATCGCTTTAGGATCGGTATTATGCAACACTATTATACATTCTAATGGATCGCATTAAGATCGCTATTATGTAAAACTATGTACATTCTAATGGATCGCATTAGGATCGCTATTATGTAATACTATGTCCATTCTAATGGATCGCATTAGGATCGCTATTATGTAACACTATATACATTCTAATGGATCGCATTAGGATCGCTATTATGTAAAACTATGTACATTCTAATGGATCGCATTATGATCGCTATTATGTAACACTATTATACATTCTAATGGATCGCATTAGGATCACAACCTTTTGAATCGCTTTATGATCGTGATCCATTAACAGACCGCTGTTCTAATGGATGCTCCCGAACATGAGTGATCTTGACCTTTATGCAAAAAGAGCCCTTTACCCGCCCAGAATTATGACCCTTAAAATAAGTGCTGGTAGTTGTTCATAACATGTCATGTTGTTGAAAGTTGAAACTCAAGTTTAACTAGTGTTCACAAACTGAATATGGCATTTTTCAATAATTCAAGTGGCCATAACTCTGGTGTTCCTGGTCTGATATAGCTGGTTGTCGAACTTTCATTAATATCAACAATCTGACAAAATTTGGTAGAGATCAAATACAAAATGAAAGTGCTAGTGTTCACAAGGCAAAATATGTCATGTTTTAGCAAAACAAGGGCCATAACTCTGGTGTAACTAATCAAATCTGGCTCCGCTGTTTTTGAACTTGTTCAAGCTTTCATTGATATTCTAAAGACCCTGGCAAAGTTTTGTAAAAATCAGACTTTCCTATCATGTTCACAAGGCAAAAGTTAAAAGACGACAGAGGACGGACGGACAACTCACCATCCCATAATCTCTGCTGGCTTTCGGTCAGCAGAGCAACGTTTTTTTTTTTGTCAAATTCCTTTCAATAGTTCAAAAAAATGATGGGATAATCATATCTGGTTCAGAGTTATACAGCAGACACGAATTGCATAATATATTTATGTTCTTTATTTGTTCCATCAATAAAGTAACTTAGTTACTTGTTGGATACAAGCTATTGTCCGTGTTGGATACAAGCTATTGTCAGTATTGAATACAAACTTCGACCAAAATGTTTTAAATGTCAAGAGATAACAAACCCTGATTATTTGCAGAAACAAGCTACAAGTAATCCCAAAAACATATTTTCTGATCAATTTTCTAAATCCACCATCAATTAAAAGTGGCATGTGTCATAAATAGTTCTACAGTTCACTTTCTAGGTTATTATTACAATGTTCCTTGGTGCGATGTGATGATCTTAGATTCTAGGCATCCAGCATGTTATTGAGACCTTATCACTTTGGAAAATCATGCCTTTGAAGCAGATCTGAAATAAAAATGATTATACTCAATTAACTAATTATTTTTTTTAAAGTATTACATGAATGATTAAAATTTATATCAGATGACCATAAAACAATTAGAAGACAGAATACTACCATCGTCATCATTCGTCTTATCGAAATAAAATGATGTCGTCATTAGAACTGACTAAATGAATTTACTATCGTTTTTTTTTTTACAGTTTTTGTTTCTCGATAAGGCATTGATGCACCCACTGAAAACAGTGTAAAACGTAAAGTTTGACGAAAAAGTGGGCATAACTCTGTAAATACTCGGTAGATTTTGACGCCAAAATGATATATACATCTTGACATCATAGGTAAGCATCCTGTAAAGTTTCGAAGGAATCGGTTGAAAAGTGTGGGAGATAGACACATAAAATATTTTCACGTACAATTTAATGAAAAAGGGGACATAACTCCGGTAAAACTTTATGTTGATCGATTTTGATGCCGAAACGATATGCACATCTTGACATTATAGGTAACGTGGGTAAGCAACCTGTAAATCGGTTGAAAAGTTTGGGAGGAGATAGACGCACACTTTTCAGGACGGAAGGACGGACTAACATGGCTAACGTATATGTATCCATTCAATATTAGACAGACACACATGTGAGAATCTATCACAATGACATTTAAATATATATCGGTCAATGGTTAAAACTATTCATCCAAGCGAATGACTATTGACCCGAAGCAGTGAACTACTGACCGAGACGCAATCTTCGAGGTCAGTAAGTTACTGCTCAGGGTCAACATTCATTCCCGAGGATGACTAGTATTAACCGTTGATAGAAAAAGAAGTAGATGGTTGTTTTACTATATTGAACCATAGAGAAAAAAGAAAATATATGTGTCAAGTAATTTATGTTTAATATGGAATTGAAACAAAGTTTTCTTTAACAACAATGCACATGAATTTAAACAAAATAAAACATAGCTACTAATTCTTCCTCAGTTGATAAATGACAACGTTGCGCGTCCTCCATTTTAATTTTTATTCTGTCATTGAGCGCTTATGGTAATTAATTGATGTTGGTAATAAAGAGCTTGAATTATCTGGAAGATACTACTGACTCGGCAAGACAACTATTAACCCGAAAGAGAACTATTGACTCGCAAGTCTGGTTACACGTTTTCAAGTCCGTTTCAGCCAATAAAAACTACGTATATAAAATGATATATAATAATAATTACTACCGGTATATACCTTTTTGTTATCTATGCCAGAGGTAACTGATATTGTCACAACATCTCGTAATCCGTTTCGAAGCTGTTACCTGAAAAAGAGCTAATCAGTCAGTGCACAAATTATGCTCAATCTGGTACCGACCTAGTATAAATTTAGTAAAATTATGCTAACTGAACAATACATCATACCCATTCTCAATTTAGATGTCATCTCTTGATGCAGAGTGTTTAAAACATCACTTATCAATGGGTTGCATGTTATATAAGTTATAACTATATTATTAAATATAATATCTGTGTCATTCTGTAATATAACATTTATTAAAAAACTATCATGTTTATGGACATGAATCACTGATTAACAGCGACAGAAAATTAGATGTTCATCTAGATCTTGGCTGGCATTATTGCGTCTCGATCCCATTTGCAACATCTCATTCACTTCTTTGAAGCATAATTCAATGAACGCAGAAGTTTTCATGTTGGTTACGTCATTCTAGCATGACGCGCCTTAATAGATTCCCGCCAAAATAAATTTGCAAAAATCAAAGTTATCCTCAAAGTTTTACAATGTCATTTAGTCATCAATAGGTTATTTACATGTACATGAAAGCAATGATACAACCTTTGTAAATAACAAACATGCAACGCAAAGTATACATCAACATGTGTGGCTAACGACCATATTGACTACCTATCAACAGTGCACTATTTTGCGTGCTATTGCCTTCCTGTGAGGCGTGATCCAGAAGAATGACGGGATTGGCCGAGTTTTCACAATCCGGCGGGACCTTATTCGGGCGAATTTGTTAAAGATTGCCATCTTTCGTAATGAAAAGCATTAGTTCTATGAGCAGTTAAAGCCACACCATGCGCATGATACAGATATCGCTGAACAGCCTGTTGGCTGTTAACTCTTCCTCAGAAACGAGGCTGTCCTGGAAACCAGTCCACTTCCAAGCACTTAGCTATTAGAGGCTAGCTGCGAGAATCGTACGTAGCTCTTATGGTGTGTAACTGTATATCATAGAGCTACGATGCCACCCTTTATAGATTGTTTTAGGTATCAGGGCCGACCGCATCAAGAGAGGTTTCTGAAGAAATCAAGCAATACCTGCATAAATAACTGCTGTAGTTTGATACATTAAACCTTAAATACCATGTATGCATGCATAAAACTCACCAAAGAGAAGAAAACCTTGTCGATCTTAGACATTTTCATAAGACTTTCCATATATTTAGCAGACATTTCTTGAATGTTTACATATCTCGCAATGACACGTATTCAGTATTTGGAAACTTAAACCCGCCCACAGCTGACAAAAATCGACAACCTTAACAGGACAGCGTCAGGTGTACGAGTCCGGCAGTGTTAAATTTCTAAATAGGGAACAAAACGTCAAGCGACAACTAGATGATTTGGTATGTAAACAATAAAATTGTCGGACTTTTTACACTGGTCTCCGAGCACTATCGGCGTGTCTTTCCTCCCTTTGGTAAGTCTTCTGTATGCAGTTGTGGTATTTAAGGTTTGTTGTATTGATTCTTGAATTACGGTGGTTGTTTATGCTGGCATTACTTGATGCCTTCAGAAACCTCGCCGGAAGAGTTTGAACGGGAGTCGGTTCGGGATCCTGAAGGAAACTTATTAGCGAAGAATCATGGCTCTATCGCAGGTACATACCAAATCATGGCTTTATGGCAGGTACATACCACCATAAAAGCCATGATTCTCACGTCTAATAAGAGTC
Source organism: Cyrtodaria siliqua (assembly GCA_037043455.1). Taxonomy (NCBI): domain Eukaryota; kingdom Metazoa; phylum Mollusca; class Bivalvia; order Adapedonta; family Hiatellidae; genus Cyrtodaria; species Cyrtodaria siliqua. The sequence continues at coordinate 171,622 of JAWPHD010004008.1, forward strand.
CTACTAAATAGGCTACTCCAGTATTCCAATAGGTCAGATAAATACCTCTGCATGAAATAGCTAACATTTAAATTAAACAAAATAAAAGCTTTAAATATTCAACTTACCACTCCAAAAGTATATCGGCCTGACCAGGCAACGCCAATAGTTCTGTCCCTTTTCATCTGGGTAGTTGCATTCCAATTTTGTCAATGCGATGCGTTTGTTCGTCAATATGAACCTCAAGATATGTATTGGCGAATGTTTGGCCGTCTTCAATATCAAAGAGAGTCATAATTTCGGAAGAATTCATTTCTAAATTACGTTTTTGTGAGTTGTAAATAGTTCGTTTGCCTCATCCGGAAGTCAAACATTTGAAAACATCGCTAGACTAAACGCGATTGGCCACTACAAAATAAAGTAATCAAACGTGTGAGACGCTTGCAGAGTAAAGATAAACTACGGGTTTCTACGATTGTATGCGCCTTTGTGATATTATTAATGATTGATTTGCTAAAAACCTAAAAATGAAAATGATTTTTCACGATTCTCTACGTACCAACGTCAAGAAAGCATATATTACGTCGTGGTAAGTCATACCTTTATTTGTGTCATTTGTTTTAATTAGAATGCAAGTAGAATTTGAATATTTACTCCAGAACTCTCTCAGTACTAACTTTCATGATATTCAAATCGTACTCAAGACAATTCGTACGAGTAGTGTTTTTTCATTGTCGAAGTTACATGTATCTAAAGCGGATATTTAAAAGGAAAATAATAAAATCATACACATTTCTAGTTAAAAATAACAGTTGATAGGGAACTACCTTTTAACATTTAGACACTCAATACAGATTCAATTATTGATTTATTTTCAGTTTTGGTTGTAAAGTCAAGACAAATGACAAAGAGGTTAACAACAGTGTAGTTTCATCCACTCCAGCGAGTAGCAATGGTGGCCCGGTTTATAGTCATCTGACTCATCTCAGTGGTTGACTGGAAAGCACCACATCAAACTAGTTTAAGGTGATTTTCTTTAAACTTTAATATATGCCTATATGTAGACGTGAGAATCATGGCTCTTATGGTTGTATGTCTATCTATCTATATATCTATTAATACTGCATCACCCACTTTCGGGTATTATGTGCAGATTTCCTGGATAGAACCAGTACTAAGCAATGTGGGTAAAGTGTCTTGCTCAAGGGCACAACGAACATGGTGCGAAGGACGATCGAACCGGGGACCCTCCGATCTCACGTTCGGCACTCTACCACTGAACCACGAATGCCACACAATTGTGTACCTACCATAGAGCCATGATTCCAATGCCTTGACAGAGAGGTAGGACCCGGCCTGTACCGACCCCGATACACACTCATCCGGCGAGGTTTCTGTCGACATCACGGAATGCCTGCATAAACAACCACTGTATGTCAATAGGCTAAACCTTAAATACCTCACGTGCATGCATTTAAGAAACTGTGAATAAAACTACACTTTTAATGGGCACATGTCATTATTATATGACCTGAACACATAGAGTTTTGATAAACGGTTTTGTAGTGTAATTTTAGCATTATTTGGTTTGGTTTTTAATATTTTGATTCACGGCCAAAATATATATTATATTATATATTTATTTTAATGAACTTTATTGCAGACAGGAGCTGTTTGTTCCAGTACAGACCAGTGTTTAAAGAACCAGTTACTTCTATGACTGCGGAAACAATGACGTTGTGACTGTGGAAACAATGAAGATGTGACTTTTGAAGGAATTCAGAAGATGTGGCTGTGGAAGGAACGAATTTGTGTCGTATGTTCGGATTCTGAATTGAGAAAGATTAATTAACAAGCTTATTATTTAGACAAATTATTTTTATCTCGTGATTCGAGTGATTCGTGTAAATTGAACAAAAAGGGACAAAGAAATGCAAAATGTTCAGGTCTAACTTGATTAATAATCTTTCTGTGTCGTGGATTGCACCATTCATAAAGATATGTTTTCATAGAAGAGTGAAGATAGATTTTAATGTACATGGAATGAAAAAACAGTGCTTAGCAAAACCATTTTAAATAAGACTTATTTGAGATCAACTGGTCTCAATCTTCAATGACTCTTAATAATTAATTTGGTACATTTTGATCAAACTCAAACTTGGCTACTCAACTCCAATCACACAACACAATGTGGCCTAATGCAATGTTAAAGAAACTAACCCACCAAATAACGGCAAAATTACACTACAAAACTACAAAACCATTTATCAAAACGCTGTCCAGATGTTTAGATCATATAATAATATATATGATAATGTGCCGATTAAAAGTAGAGATTTTTCAATGGTTCTTAAAATGAATTATGAGTTGGTAACTCTCAATTCGACGCTCCAATTTTGGTATTTGGCTTGGCTGGTTAAAGCCGTTTATATTGTTTCTATAGAGTTCAGTGGATTCTCAAAATATGTAAATTATAATGTAATCTTATACCTTGTGAAATCATATGAAGTGATCAGGATGGTAAAGACGCTGCGTTTAAAACCTCTCCTCTCACCACATCAAGTATTGCGGGTTCAAATCCCATTGGGACTTCTATGTGAGAAAATGTTGATTGTTACGGATGGCAGGTGGTATACAGTACTGGTTCTACCCAGGAAAAATTGGGTGGTCTGTCTTCACCACAAAAACAAACATCTACCATCATATATAGTCTAAAAGGTGATAACAATTACAAAAACACCATTCGATCAACCAACCATCTTCCATATAAACACCAAGTTCCCTTACAAACCAGAAGAAATTGGTGGTAATTTGGGTTAAAGGGCTTTATTACAATAAACATTTGTTAATATGAATTCTGCTTTAATATATTTTCTTCTGAATCGTGCTAAATAATGGCAACTTTTAATAAATCGCTAACAAACCGGTTTGTAAATGTTCAGTTTTAATGGATCGCTTTTGAATCGTTCTTAAAAGTAGCTATGTTTGAATGGACCGCTAGCAAACCGCTTTGTAAATGACAATGTTTTAAAGGATCGCTTCAGGTTCGCATGGTTATAAACCAATTTCTTTTGGATCGCTCACAAATCGCTAATGAAACGCTTTAGGATCACGATCCTTAACTCGGACCATGTTTGCGATCATGCAAAATGCGATCCAAATGCGATCCGTTTAATGGATCGCATTTGGATCGCTTTAACAAACCGCAGAACCACGGTTTTGAAGCGATCCTGAAGCGATTTTGAAGCGATTTATCATAAAATAATTTTGTGTGGGTTATGCTTTTTTCTCAATTTTGTGCCTGATAGATATGCGATTTTTAAGGCGAACACTCGAAGTTGAATGCGAAATGTTGAAATGAAATCGATTCAACTTCAAGTTTTCGTCTTAGTCTTCGGCGTTTGCAATCGCATTTGCGTCCAAACTTCTCTTTCGACTTCTAGTTTTCGAGTCTTCGAGTTTTCACTATCAATTTCTCCTCCGATTATGATTTTGATATTGGTGAAATTTCGCGCTAAATTCCGATTTAGCCTTCGACTTGTCTGATATGTCGTGCACAGTTTTGATTTCGACTTCGGCTTTTCGTCTTCATTTTCGACTTCGAATACCTACAAGATTTTAAAAGTAAAAATGAACATGGATGTAACCGTCTTCCATAGTATTTAAAAAATTTAAACTGCAATGTTGTCGATACATAGGCTACGAAGAAGCCTAAGCGTGTTGCCGAAAAGCAGACCTTAAGATTTCCTACATACCTGCTTCCGAGTCACAGCCAAGGCTGCGTTTATATTCCCATGCACTGAAGTAAGGAGCTTCGTTGACGTCGGTAACTGTTACCGTCAGGTTGTGGTCCAAAGATCCTGTGTTTGTCGGTTGCTCTGTGATCATTGCATTTATACATGAAGACGAGAAAGATAAGCATCACTTGTACAAGAAATTCAGTTTCTTTTACTTTTATATAGCAGTTTTGTTTTGTATACTAGTTATAAATAGACACGGTTTGATTTCTTAACATGCTGATCTATATCTGTTATCAATATTTTATATAAAGGAGGTCATTTTATAAACAAGTGGCTGAAATACAGTATTTAAAACAAAATGCTTACGTTATCTTTAATGCGTACGATGGTGTATCCTCGAAATTGAGACTATTCACTGAACTGACGCTAATATCACCTTTATCTGATATCCCAAATATGTCTTTTGTCGATGATGGATTATATGCTAGCGTGTATGATACCGTGCCTGTTCCAGTTGCTGGTATTGACAACACGACTGCTCCAGCCATGGTGTTTTCAGCTACAGCGACAGTAGTAGGTGGAGTACCCGTAAAAACTGGGGTGGTATCTGAAGGATTAAAATATCGGATCGTACTTGGTTGGTAAATTATTAAAAGTTTAATGTGTCTATTAAGCTACCCAATTGCAACACCTATTCATAATTTGAGCAAAAATGCACTAATTTTGAACTTAAAGATAGGCAAAGTTACTACATGTTCTAAATGAAAACGCCATGTATGTGGGAATGTTAGACTGACATGGCCCTAAGTTCCAACAACACTGTTAATTGGGTTTGAATGACGGGTGGGACTATGTATCGTATTTAGGTCCTTATACGATTCTTGATCAGTCGGTTATAGAAAACTCTAATAATAGGAAACCAAGCATAAGTTTTAATAGTTATCTCCCCTACACCAGATATCCGCAAATTCGCATAGCTACATGAGTATTGCATACATCTCACTAAATGTAGGGAAAATCAATGTTTTAACACATTATAAGCTTCTTATATGAGTTATCTTTTTAGGTGAGAGATCAAGTATCTTATAAAAGTAACTGACTACGATTGGTAATTTATAACAATGCAGTTTAATGGAGAGGGTTGTATTAATTGTATGTTTCTTTTTATTTCAGGACAACTAAACTCTGTGAGGTTTTAGATTTGGTCATCATCCGTTCGTTATTTGCACTATAAATGATATTTATTTGCGCGAAATGAAAGTACTTTTTTTAGATTTGTCTTCATAAATTGCATGCGAGTTATACTATTCTTTTATTTTATGTTTTAACTTAATCAAATAAAATATTGTATTTGAGCCTTGGTAATGCAGTACAAAGACGATTTTGTTACAATTCGAGATTTTGAAATTATTATATATCATTCATAATCATACAATACAGTGACAAAATGTTATTTACTGTTCAGAATTAAGTCAATTCATATAATTATTTACCTTACATTTACATTATAAGAACTTGTTTGCACCAGCAAAAGTTCAATTTATAACATAACAAGAACAAAACCACCACTATCAAAGGTTAAGCTAACTAATTACATAATAATAACTTTAAATTTAAACTAATGCCATAATTAACAAATGCAAAAAACAGAATGTCCTATGGAAACCAATGAAGCCAAAAGTAATGTCGCCGTAGGCCCACACTGTACTACAATGTCGCCGTAGGCCCACACTGTACTACAATGTCACCGTAGGCCCACACTGTACTACAATGTCACCGTAGGCCCACACTGTACTACAATGTCACCGTAGGCCCACACTGTACTACAATGTCACCGTAGGCCCACACTGTACTACAATGTCACCGTAGGCCCACACTGTACTACAATGTCACCGTAGGCCCACACTGTACTACAATGTCACCGTAGGCCCACACTGTACTACAATGTCACCGTAGGCCCACACTGTACTACAATGTCACCGTAGGCCCACACTGTACTACAATGTCACCGTAGGCCCACACTGCACTACAATGTCACCGTAGGCCCACACTGCACTACAATGTCACCGTAGGCCCACACTGCACTACAATGTCACCGTAGGCCCACACTGTACTACAATGTCACCGTAGGCCCACACTGTACTACAATGTCACCGTAGGCCAACACTGTACTACAATGTCACCGTAGGCCCACACTGTACTACAATGTCACCGTAGGCCCACACTGTACTACAATGTCACCGTAGGCCCACACTGTACTACAATGTCACCGTAGGCCCACACTGTACTACAATGTCACCGTAGGCCCACACTGTACTACAATGTCACCGTAGGCCCACACTGTACTACAATGTCACCGTAGGCCCACACTGTACTACAATGTCACCGTAGGCCCACACTGTACTACAATGTCACCGTAGGCCCACACTGTACTACAATGTCACCGTAGGCCCACACTGTACTACAATGTCACCGTAGGCCCACACTGTACTACAATGTCACCGTAGGCCCACACTGTACTACAATGTGTAAGGTGTAGGGTGTAAGAACCTACTTCAATCAAAAGTGAAACTTTATACGTAATAAGAAATTACCTCCGCCATCAAAAGTGAATTTTATTACATAAAAAATGTACCACCCCAGCAAAGAACTACCTCCACCATCATTAAACGTTAACTTAAAACGTCATAAGAAATTACCTCCGCCATCAAAAGCAAATTGTATTTAATTTACATAAAACAATGTACCTCCACCAAAGAAAGTTTAAACTAAAAACATATTAATCAGAACTTACCTCCATTGTCAAAAGTTAAACTAAATATAGTCCAAATACTGCAATAAATACTGATGTATGCACTGTGTATGATTAAACTTAAAAAAGGCAACGTTGTCTGAGCAAAGGCTAGTACGTCCCTATATATACACATTCATCTTCTGTTGTTATGGTAATTAATCAACAAAGGTAATCACATCAGACTTCGTAAATAACATTTCTAATCATGCGATACGTCTAATTGCGGAATATAATAGGCAGTATTGCGCATTACTGTTTATTTAGACAGACACAGTCAGAACTGTGTTTTCATATATTTTTTAAAAAATTCCAATTTTCAGTTTCGATAAAAACAATTATACCTCCTGTTGGAATTCCCGATCTTCACCGGACCATAATATACCAGTATGAACACTGCTTAAAGATAAAATGTGTTTCCCCCAACAATACAATGTATGGTGGCATATTTCTGCCACGAGATAGCTAGTTAATTATTCTGATTATTTCGTGATAGTAGCATGTGTTTTTCGAGATAATAACGAATTTTCGTGAAAATCTTATAAAATGTGTAAGATAAATTCGTTACGTTATCATGTTAAATGCCACGATAATGCCCACTCCTGCCACCATGATAGTTTCTTATCACGAATAGTTCGATACCCATATCAGGTTGGGGGTAAAAGCCGTACCGTACATTACGTACTATAACGAACACCTGAAATTCAGTAAGGACAGGGTGAAAATACATGTATTGAGATAGCTCTTAAGAAAAGCATCCAAAATTGTCAGAGGATATGTAGAACCTATAAAATACAATTCCTGTGTTGATGAAGCGAGTTATAATTAAACCCTAGCCGCCTGCGGCGTCTGGTAAGTGGTTTAAATGGCCTACGGCCATACATTGTACCCTGAAGGAAGATAATAAGAAACCCTAGTCTATGGTAACACCATATGCCGGAGCTACTTTCGGTATCATGATAATTTTTTTTTATCATGATAACATTTTTTTTATCATGATAACCCCAAAGTATCATGATAAACCCAAATTATCGTGATAACAAATAAATTTCGCGATAGTGAAAGTAGTTCCGTCCCATAAAAAACACATTAGCCGGAACTATTTTCGGTATCATGATAAAAAAAATTATCATGATAAAATTTTGTTATCGTGATAGTGAAAGTAGTTCCGTTCTATGGTGGCATGTGGCTGCCATGCACTTAATTTAAGTTGACATAAATTATCGTGACTTTATGGTCATTTTATTGTGATTTTTCGTGATAATTTCTCTTTTAAGGCGACATAATGTCACGAATATAAAAATAAAAAGCATGATAAAATATCTCAACAATTAATAAAAAGTCGCGATAATGCTTCAACGTGCCATTCAAATAACGACTTAAGATATCTAAAAATAGAATTTTGGTTATGCGGATATTTCTGTCATTTACGTGAGGACCACAGAAGCCCACAGGACAACGCATATATCTTTGTCATTTATAGACGGATTTTAGTCATTTTTTAGATCTAAATAATGCTAAAAAAGTACGATTTCACATGTATATATAAAGCGACGTATAACTTTGCCTATTTTTACACGATTTAAATTATCTTTACAGTGTTAGGAAGTAGTTATCTTTAGCTAAATAAATCTATAAAGTTATTAAAGATCAAAGCTGTATTAAATAATTAATATAATAATAATTAAATAATGTGTTTTTAGCGATTAGAATAAGGCAATTTTGTGATTCTGATGGTTTTGTGTGTTGCATTTATTAAATCGCTTATTTCGCATCCAAATTTAAACATCTTTATTGTTTTAGAAAGTGCATGCATATTCTGAGCTTTCCAGTGATATATAGTATTGTAATATCAATGAAATACTAAAAACGTTATTCTGGGGACCAGGTAGTATCATGCTTCTGTTTTTACCATAAATATAGCAGGGGGCCATCAGTCAAAGGTCTTCCGCAAAATTCTATTTTTAGATATCTTAAGTCGTTATTTGAATGGCACGTTGAAGCATTATCGCGACTTTTTATTAATTGTTGAGATATTTTATCGTGCTTTTTATTTTTATATTCGTGAAATTATGTCGCATTAAAAGAGAAATTATCACGAAAAGTCGCAATAAAATGACCATAAAGTCACGATAATTTATGTCAACTTAAATTAAGTGCATGGCAGCCACATGCCACCATACCGTTCCATACAAAACACACTAGCCGGAACTATTTTCGGTATCATGATAAAAAAGTATCAAGATAAAAAAAAACTATCATGATAAAAAATGTTTAAGATAATTTTTATTGCGTTAACTATTGCGCTAACGTGATGACAGAAGTGGGGAGTATCGCAGCAAGTTTTGTTTGATAAAATTGTTGAAAATTAAAGCGAAAAAGTAACATTATCGCGAAAAATCTGGAAATAATCATGATAATTATCTAGCTATCTCGTGGCAGAAATATGCCACCGTAACAATGTACGTACTAAAATGAAAAGTAAAAAATGTCTTTCGTCACACATTGTAAGATATTATTTGTGACGTTGTTATCTTTCTTCTTCTGAGATGAAAACAACAATCTGTCCTGTTATATTCTTAAAATAGATATGATATTGACAGGCCAAAAATAGATAGATAATGTATTTGAAAACAGACGGACAGACAGCCTGAGATGTAAACAAATGTATGTACTGTTCTATTCTTAAAATAGAAATGATATTGACTGGATACAAATAGAGAATTTAAATTTGAAAAGTTGATTTTTTTGTTCAATGTGAGGTCATCAGTTAAAAGAAAAGTATATTGACTGGTTTTGATGATTGTTAAACTTAAATGTCTGTCTGTCTGTCTGTCTGTCTGTCTGTCTATTTACTGTTCACTGTTAAGTCAATTCATATAATCATTTTATTTTAAATTTAAAAATCCGGTTTCGTTTTGTACTATGGAATGAACTATGGAGCACACATTCTGATTATAATAAGAACGGATCTCCACACTAAAACTTAAAACTAATTGCATTATAAGAACTTGTATGCACCATTAAAAGTGCAACTAATAAAATAACAAGAACATAACGTCCACTATAAAAAGTTAAACAAATTGCATAATAAGAACGTATCAACATCGTCAAAAGTTAATTACTAAATAGTTAAGCTTACATCCACCATCAAATTTAAATTTCAGCTAATACCATAATAAACAAATGCGAAAAACTATCCGTAGAACTCACTCGATGTTAACGTAATGTCATCGTAGACCCCTATTGTACTACAATGGGTCCCAATCAGACCCTCTACCCACTAGTAATGTCACCGTAGGCCCTTACTGTACTGCAATGGGTCCCAAACAGACCCTCTACCCACTAGTAATGTCACCGTAGGCCCTTACTGTACTACAATGGGTCTAAACAGACCCTCTAACCACTACGGACTGCTGTTTTAACCAGACAAACTATATTATGCTAAACAAAAGTTATAAAGCCACTCTGATATTTTACATATTGTATTTCTCGGTATGGTATTATTTGCAATAATCTAAACATATTATTTACAATAATCTAAACATGATTAGAGAATATATTTAGTTTCGTCAGTAGGTAGGTTAGGTAAAGATCACAGTCAACTTAGATTTTGTCTTGAACATGGGTTTGGCTCATTCTTGAAGTTTACATGGCATGTGTTCATTTAATTTTGCACGTATGTCCTAGTTGTGGCTGGTCGAATGCGAAAATGGTTTGATAACAATATCTCAGGTTTAACTGTGTCAGTATTTTTACAGTTTTGCATCAGAATATGTAAGTTCAAACTCTCACTGAACACAAAATCATGACAGTTTGCAGTTGATGTCTTTGCGATTGAACATAGATTTATATTAATAATCAGGTGACAAGGTCATAGGATATAGTTACAGAGAAGTCAAACTTGATTTAATAATTCGCCATTTTAAGACATAGGGGTCATCGCCTTTGAATGTGCGATTTTGTCAAACTCTTTACAATTGTTAGGAGGGCAGATACTCATTTCCGGAAAACTCAAACATTTTCTCGAGTGCGTAGCACTTTAAAATACTCTTGACATGGTTATAAATAGTCCATGACACATACAAATATATATCAATAATAGTATTGTACCATGTTTAATGTCAGTGGTGTAGTCGAGATATGATTATGGGGTACAATCAGAACAAGTATTTAAATGGTTTGGGTGTGAACTATTTCTCAACCGATTTTCAACACTAGGGACGTATTTTCACCACTCAAATATTCCAAAGATATACGATAGTTTATATAATATAATGTCAAAATTGTTTATGTAAATGCTGAAACCCCATCGCCTGAAACATGCGCCCGAAACAAGTGTTATCATATGAGAATCATATGATGATTCTTATACAAAAGGAGCCACATATAATTCACATTTCATGGGATATTTATATAATATAAGTTGCATAAATGTATATATAGTTTCATATGAGAACAAATTCAAAACAATATTTCTCAACTTTTGTATTTTTCTCATTTGAAATGTATATGATTCTTATATTATAATCATATACTGATCCTGTTATATAAATATCGTGTTATAGATATTATAAGAGAATCATATAAGAATTATATTCATAGAAAAAAATGCTAATTTAGATACGCCAGATACTAGACTCTACGACAGACATAATCTAACTGCGAAGTAATTGGATATTTATGCAAAGCGTTTGTTCTCTGTACGTACGGCCTGGACCCCGGTTTATAAAACCTATTACGCGCTTCAGTGTTTATAACGCAACGCGAATACCATTGGCTTATTAAAACAGCGGTGACGGGCCCACATCATCACCAGGGTTATCTGTAACATATCCCATTCAGGCTCTGTGTTTTACAACAGCCAGTCGGAGTGGAAAATTCTAAAAAGTTTAAAGGAATATTATAGCTTTGCGGAATATTATATATCAGGCAAGTGACGCTATATCTTATTCACTACAAATATATTAGTAGTTGGTTAAAATGCCATTGAACGCCATGATATTGGGACATACGATCCCAAGGCGTCTCGATGTTTATGTTTACATGAATAATAGCATAGATAATCGGTTGAGACATGATTTCAGATTAAAACAATACTGGAATATAAGATTTTACAGAGCAGGGTTTAGTCCCCTGTGTGTCATAAATTGAGGCGATAAGTGCCCTATTTCAGAGTAATATTTAGTCAGCATATAGTTCCCACTCATATACAGAGGCGTACATAGAGTCCTTATTGCAGAGCAGTGTCTAGACTATTGCAATTACAGAGCACCATTTTGTAATAAATAGAGGCGTTTATGCTATGTGATAGCCTTACCGGTTTTAATGTAGGACTATAAATAACTAAGAACTAACAACTTCTTCTAACTAATAATCTGTAATTACGATGCTATTCATTGTAATGTAGATAGGGACCAGCAGTACTCAGTGTTCCAAACTGGAGTGCGTGGTAAGAGAGTGTCTGTTATAATAAATACTGATAAAGGCGATCCTTTGGGAGCAACAAACCCAATTAAGAGAATAAAGCAGCAGACTCGGTTTTTATTGTCTGTTCATTGAGTATTTATAAGACGACAATACAACAACTGCCTTTTTAAATTCAAAGTTATAAGTTCTTGACAGAATTCATTAACGTTCATATTCAAACGATTCGTTCGTGGTCAGTTTGGCAGCTGGTGATTAATCTCCAGTATCGCAGGCTGCGAGGATCTTTGGTCCATTCAAACGTCATTTAGATCTGACTTTATAAAGTGTAAGTTTATTGCTGATTATCTTACATCTCCCGGCGGCACACTGAGGTTGATTACTGGGCATTTAATCCAGCATGTTTCGAAGTGTATGGTAGTTCCATGATGATTACACCGATTATGTGGCCGCCTTGACCGGGCTAATGCGCATTCAACAGGAAGGTGTTAACATGACAGTTTAGTTAGACACAATAACTTTGCTTTTAATGTGTCTGCCATATCGCGAGATGCGCTTATCAGTACTTTTATTTATGAAAGTGGTTTGTTTGTAACACATTTGTGGCATTTGAAGAGGCTTTTTTTTCTCTTTGCGGCACTTTGGCGGGAAGTAAACCTTCACTTTGACACCGTGATTTTCCTTCTTTTAAGCAGGTGTCTTCTGTTCCTACGGTGAATGGCATTATCATCTTTTGTCATAATCGAGTAGGATCGCTCATTATACTTTTTAACTACGAGAGCAGGTTTCCACAATTTGTTAGATGGTTGAATTCTTACTGTGTCTCTAATTGACAAGGGGCTCAGAGGTTTTGCATTCCTGTCATAAAACCGTTTCAATTTGTTACTGTAAAGCAAATTTGTCATAAATAGAGGCTTTTTAAGCTCTCCTCTTTACAATTATCAAATATCATGTACACTCCCACTCATGCGCCTTGGAAAACAGCGCTATCTAGTGCCCTCGCACACATGTAACCGTTAAGACCATATCATACAGAGAGGCGCCATGCGCATTACTACAGAGCAGCGTCTAGTTTCCTCTTATATATTATGGCGACTAGTGCCTTATTATTATAGAGCATTGTTCAGTTCCCTCTCATACATAGAGGGGCCAAGTGCCTTATTACGTCAAATGCCCCTTTTTACAGAGCATTGTTTAGTTCCCTCTCATACATAGAGACGTCGAATGCCTTATCATAGAGCGGCGTTTAATGCCTTCTCATACATAGAGGGGTCAAGTGCCTTACTACGGTGTCGTTTGAGTGCCTCTCGCATACAAAGAGGAGTTACGTGCATTATTATAGAGCGGTATTTTAGTGCAATAGCATACATAGAGGAGTTAAGTGCCTTATTATAGAGCGGTATTTTAGTGCCCTTTCATATATAGAGGCGTTAAGTGCCTTATTATAGAGCGGTGCTTTAGTGCCCTCTCATACAGGGAGGTGTTAAGCGCCCGATTATAGAGCGGTATTTTAGTGCCCTCTCATACATAGAGGAGTTAAGTTCCTTATTATAGAGCGGTATTTTAGTGCCCTCTCATACATCAAGGCGTTAAGTGCCCGATTATAGAGCAAGATGTTAGTGCCCTCTCATACATCAGGGCGTTAAGTGCCTTATTATAGAGCGGCATTTTAGTGCCCTCGCATACATTCGAGGCGCTAAGTGCCTTATTATAGAGCAGTATTGCAGTGCCCTCTCATACATCAGGGCGTTAAGTGACAGTTTATAGTACTGTATTTTAGTGCCCTCTCATACATAGAGGAGTTAAGTGCCTTATTATAGAGCAAGATGTTAGTGCCCTCTCATACATCAGGGCGTTAAGTGCCTTATTATAGAGCGGCATTTTAGTGCCCTCGCATACATCAGGGCGCTAAGTGCCTTATTATAGAGCAGTATTGCAGTGCCCTCTCATACATCAGGGCGTTAAGTGACCGTTTATAGAACGGTATTTTAGTGCCATCTCATACATAGAGGAGTTAAGTGCTTTATTATAGAGCGGTATTTTAGTGCCCTCTCATACATTCGAGGCGTTAAGTGCCCGATTATAGAGCAGTATTTTAGTGCCCTCTCATACATAGAGGAGTTAAGTTCCTTATTATAGAGCGGTATTTTAGTGCCCTCTCATACATCAAGGCGTTAAGTGCCCGATTATAGAGCAAGATGTTAGTGCCCTCTCATACATCAGGGCGTTAAGTGCCTTATTATAGAGCGGCATTTTAGTGCCCTCGCATACATTCGAGGCGCTAAGTGCCTTATTATAGAGCAGTATTGCAGTGCCCTCTCATACATCAGGGCGTTAAGTGACAGTTTATAGTACTGTATTTTAGTGCCCTCTCATACATAGAGGAGTTAAGTGCCTTATTATAGAGCAAGATGTTAGTGCCCTCTCATACATCAGGGCGTTAAGTGCCTTATTATAGAGCGGCATTTTAGTGCCCTCGCATACATCAGGGCGCTAAGTGCCTTATTATAGAGCAGTATTGCAGTGCCCTCTCATACATCAGGGCGTTAAGTGACCGTTTATAGAACGGTATTTTAGTGCCATCTCATACATAGAGGAGTTAAGTGCTTTATTATAGAGCGGTATTTTAGTGCCCTCTCATACATTCGAGGCGTTAAGTGCCCGATTATAGAGCAGTATTTTAGTGCCCTCTCATACATAGAGGAGTTAAATGGCAAAACTGTAATTTCTGAGTAATGACATAATATTAGTTGAAATTAATTTTATTCATTACAAGTAACTGACTTTCAAACCTGTGTTTTGTTATTCTGTTCCCTGAGGTTAATTAGTAAACAAACACATAGTTCATACAGTATCAGTATTGAACGCTTGGTCTATCAATACATAACTTTGTTTCTTACTTGAATTTCGAAGAGATGGTCCCACTACTCCAGCCTTTAAAGGTTCTGAGTATTGTTCACTCACCCTTAAGATATGTTGCCTGCTTTTTAATTTAGTCCTTTGACTGTTACCTTTGATACGCAGGCTTCATAACCTCTGCTCCCAGCTAAATTCCATTTTGTTTATTTCGCCCATTGTTTTCTCGTTGAGGGCAACGAGTTTTGTTAGAAACTGAGACAATACGCCGCTGGCCTTGGAATTGGGTGAAAATACCGAATTGAAGGTTTCATGTTCACCGTCATAGGCATACCATCTTCGGGATGGTTCAAATTTATGTTCTATTGGTATTTTAAATATTGAGTTCTGCTCAACCCGGTGCTAGAGGGCGTGAACGGTAGTAATCACTTTTCACTACCGTTCATGAACAGTCTCAATCAAATCGAGACTGCAATATTGTTTGTATTTATCGTGTTCAACGATTTCCAAATTTCTCTTTTCATACTTTTTTGTGTGCATCAACAATAAATTTGGGTCTTCTACTTTACTCTCCTGTTTGCGTTTATTGCTTCCAAGAGATCCCCTGTTCAGTATTAATTTGTATCTGATTTTCTTCGAAGTATTTATGTACTTGCTACCTCGTGTTTTGTATATTTTTGTTTATTTCACACCTGTATACATCAAACAATCTCTTTCAGTCTTTTTGCCACTAATGTACTCAAAACTAAATATGTGGAGTCCAAAATATCCATATTCCGTATTTGTAATATATGATTAGATTTGGAGTCCAAAAACTCAATATTCCGTATTTGTATGAGAATATAAATCTAACAGTAAAATCAACGAGTCATTCATGATTTACCTCAATACTTTATTTTAGTTGAAATTAATTTGAAACAATACTGTTTTGATACTTTAAGTGCGTTTTTCAAATTACATATTACACAGTTGATAAATGTTGAAAAATGTATTGTTTTTACTGTGTACGATTAAGAACAGACATATCATGTTGGAATTCAAATGTACAATGTTTGGTTAGATAGTGAGGTGTGAAATACGGAGGTCATTTAACAGCGTTGAGTACAATACTAAATTCAATTGGACTCGTACCAAGAAGACAGAATCCATATTTGGACTTTCTTTCGCCAGCTGGATATGCTGGGTCTTCTGGGTTCTTGTCCAATAGAATTCAGTATTGTACTCAACACTGTTAAATAACCTCATAGTATTATATAAATAAGACAGTTTAACAAACACAATACTCATTAAAGTAGTATACCTACATAATACAACCTTATGTATATACATAACACATATACAATACTGTTTGGTCTACAAAATTCTTGCCGGAGTTTTGTCCGAGTAATGCTATAATCTGCAACAACTACAGCTTTATAATACAGGTAGGGACGTGGTTTAGAACGATGACGTCATCGCGCATTTTTTACCATATATGGCATAATGTAAAGCAAAGAAAATCACTGCAAATGAAAAATGTGCATGTCATTTATACATTTTACGTCTTTATATTTATTTTTGTCTTTGCTTTACAGTATATTTAACCTTTTACATTACAAAAAGTAAGATTAGTAAGTTTAATGAATACCCTGTAAATAAATAATACATGGAACATTTAGATATTAATACATAGTATAGGGTATACCGTATCGTAATACGCGGTCACACATTACTGGTTAAATCTGGTACATCAAACTTTTTCTTGAAAATTCTAAAATGAAAATGTTACAATTCATAAGTGACTTCGATCACGAACCATAGTAGCCGTAGTTTAACTATGGTCAGATCGAACACGCAATGGTTAACCAGAATGACGTCATCAGTCTACTATAGTTCAACCCACGGCAAGGGGATGGTTGCTCTGTTTCAAACATGGCGGTCAAAAATAAACTTTCACAAATTTGAAACTAACTTTCTTGTAGCTTCGGCATTTATAGACATATGACTTGAGTTATAAACGTGTTATTTGTATGTAGTCAGTTATGCAACAACAATTAACTATTTTACAGCGAATTATTTGAGAAATAGCGTTGCCGGTGTCAAGGTAAAAAACGTATGGTTTAAATGCACCATGTATCGGCATAGTCTAAAACCTGGGATGGAATGCAACTGGAATGGAATGAACTTTGATTCCAATCGCATTCCATTCCATTCTAGTCTAAAGTTCCCATTCCATAGTTTAGTCTGTGACACATGTACTGAGTATAGGATAAAATAGGGAACGAATCTGGAAGAAAATTGGAATGAAAAAATGTGAAATATGCTTATTTTACCATATAAGGCTATCAGGAAAGCATGGGAACACAGTGTAATATAGCTGACATGTTCTAACCTATTGGTATTATAACCTCTAACCACACACACACACACACACACACACACAGACTGGCACAGGCAGACTACCACACACGCACACACACACATTGACATAATTATGTACATGGCAAACACATGTACTCAAACTAACAAAGACAGTGCACGATATCATAGTATTGTAGTGTAGTAGGACTCAAATGGGGTGTATGTAAATAGATAGGTTTGTAAACGCGTTACTACTGTCTCGCCGCAAAGCTAGCTTTTATGGTGATATCGGTAGAGCGCCCGCTTCACATGCAATCGTTCCAAGTTCAAAAAATATATATAGAGGTTGGTGCCTAACCAAATTCTTTTTCTATGTTTAGCGTCATTGGGCTGGTAAGTTTTTGAATGTTTTGGCCAAACAAACAAAACATTTTTGTCATACATATGGAAACCATCGTCGACGATAACGCAAAACAAGTTATAAAATGACTAGGGAAATGAACAACTTGATCAATCAATTCCTAATTGGAATAAACAAATATCTGACTACATGAGTATCATTATAACTTGTTTTGTTGTTTGAATATGGTTTCGGTTGAAAAACGTCCAAAGAATTATGAAAAATACAGCTGTTTTTTACGATGGCCCATTTGGCTCACATTTACTTCACTTCTATTTCTTGACTTCCGAATTCCGCATTCCGCATTTCGAATTCCGCATTTAGAAGTAGGTATTAAGTAAGTAGTACGAGTAAAAGACTACTACTACTACTACTACTACTACTACTACTACTATATTACCACTACCACTATCACAATAATAGTAATGATAATGATAATAATGATAATAATAATAGTATTAATAATAATGTATGCCTGCACGTGCATGTATGTGTTTTGTGAAATCACAGTATAAAAGATGCAGCTACTTCCCACATTTTATATATAATAATCATGTAATATAAAGGTGTATGATTATTGCCAGTGACCACGAATGTTGCATTTTTTATAATATAAAATCCATAACCTTAAATTCAAATCTATATATAGAGGATCTTACATGAGTACTCATTCATTATTGATTTTATTCAACTAGTTGGCAAAATGATATCATGCGAGGCTCTTGCCGAGCATTATATCATTTTTGCTAACGAGTTTAATAAATTCAATAATGAATGAGGAAGAATGTTAGATTCTATTTATCACATAAGTCACATATCGACTTTTATTGCATTTTGCCTGTCGCTTTAACATGTAAAACCGACGTAAACCGTGGGAATTAGATCATAGTCATTATCGATATTTTTTGACAGCGCATACTAGGCTCATTTGCATATTTATATAACTAGTTAGCAAGTCTAAAGAAATTGAAGAATACACTTAAAATGTTGTAAACAAGTATTAAATGTTAAAAGTAAGTTCTTGTTCAGCTGCTGTTTACGGTGAATTGGGACGTTATCCTTTGTATATTTCACGATATGTTAACATTGTTAAGTATTGGTTTAAGCTGTTAAATACTGATAATATCATATTGAAACATGTTAATAATATGGCCTATGACGACTGTGTTAATGGCAAAAATATCTGGTTATCTAATGTTAAAACGTTACTGTATGAATATGGTTTCAATTGGGTTTGGGATAACCCTTGATACAGTTGTTTGTATTTGTATTAGTATTCAAACAAAGAATAATCGATTTGTTTTTGCAAAAGTGTAATGCTGATAAACAAAATTCTGGTGTCTTAGATTTGTATAACAATGTGAAAAATCATTTTCATTATGAAACATATTTAGATGTATTGCCATGAGATTTAAGAAGTTTAGTAAGTAGAATAAGGTTATCGTCACATTCTCTAAGACTTCAAGCAGGTCGGTATGGTATCAACAGGATTGAAAGAAATGAACGTGTTTGTCAATATTGTAATACTCAAGATATTGAAGATGAGTTTCATTTCATTCTAAAATGCCCATGTTACTCCGATATAAGGAGCAAATACATAGCACAATAGTATTGTAATAGACCGAGTATGTTTAAATTCATCGAATTATTTCAAACTGAAAACAAAATGATTCTTTTCAAATTGGCTTCATATCTCAAATGTGCGATGTCACATAGAATATATATAACGCATCTGTGAACACTTTATAGATCATCCTCTTTAAAGCTGATATATGTCTGTATATAAATCATACACTTTGTATGTCACACGTGATTTAAATATGTATTTTGTAATTGTTGTATATATGTTATGATGTACAAGTCAATAAAAGTATGTTCTGTTCTATATCGAAAATATAGAATGGTGTTATTCCACTCCCACACCGTAAGTTATGTGATAAAAATCTGAATATCCCTGTTAATCCTTTGTAAACGTATATACTATTATATCCCATAAATATACACAAACTCCAACTTGAGTATGTGTAAATCCTTGGCACACTATAAACTTGAATATAAAATATAAGATTGTCAAAAATACGCAAACATGAAAAAACAAACGTCTTTTTTGTGTGTCGTCTTTTACATTGTCTCTGAGGTGATGACATTACCCTCTCTTGAAATCTAAGTGGTACGAATAAACTGTAATCTCATATCCGAAAGTTAATACGTGGATCCAGGATTTTACCTCGAGGGGGAGCCAAAGTTTTCACAATAACACACACAAAAACAACACGTTTTTTTTCGATTTTTTTTCAGGATGACGTATCTAGCGGGGTGTCCAGGGGGAGGTCCAGAGGCGGTCCAAACTTTACAAACCTTAATATTTTATGTAATTTATAAAATCTCAGTCCGGCCCTTCGCACGGGCTTCCCTCTGGATCCGCAAGGAATCCACTCTGAGTTTATACTCCACCCTGGATCCGCTAGTTATATACACCACACACACACATAACCATAAAATATTTCCTGGCTTCTGAATTCCGAATTCCGCATTCCGCATTCCGAATTCCGCATTCCATAATAACTTTTTTTTTCATGTTTGCACTAATACTAAAAAAGAGTATTTTTGAAAATGTTATATTTTATATTGAAGTTTATAGTGTGTATATACAAATGATTAACAGATACTCTCCCCGTGTGGTTACCGGGGTAGAATACAACCACTGCAAATCCCGCTAGAGGCAGACTATATTTGATTTGAAATGCATAATATATCGTTTGTATATTTTTGAAGGGTTTACATATGTGTTTAAGACGTAAACATATTCATTAGTACGAACGCAACTCCTGACCGAAAACATAAGACCCGCCTTCTTTTTGACGTCATAATATATTCATCCCAAAACCCGCGCCATTGTTCAGTTATACGTTCACTGTTTAGCGTGCTAATTTAGAGTAAATAATTAGCCGGAATAATTGCATTATCTTAAATTGTTCATGCTTATGATGGAGCGGGTCGTTGGAATAGGGCCCGTGTCATCGAATTCTAAGATCGCTTTCATTACAATAACAAGGATAAGAAAACAGAAAGAAATAAGATGTGATAGTGTTATAGCACACGCATGTACATATATATAAACTTATCTCTCTTTATATATATATATCCGTCGAAATGAAAGCATGTGGTTTAGACGTAGCGCTTTCTAAATTGGTAATGTGGTGGAGGGCCTATAATCCTTAAATATCACACCATTGCAATTGGTTTAACTCGTCAAATGGATACAAACGTATTATCAACGTATCTGCAACATGCGTATTTACATGTGAGAATGTAGAAGCGAGCAAATTTCAAGTCAAAATGATATTGGGTTAATCAAACCGGCGTGATTATTTTGATGATTCATCCCATTTCAAGAGTACATGTGTCTCTTTAAATAATGCATTATAGGCTAGACGATAAATAGTAAAGGGACACGATAAATATCAAAGGGACACACGGCTATCTTGATTTAAAAAAACTCACGACGTTACGGTAATTTTTCTACATAACTTTCATTTGTTCAATCATTAATATTAAGTATATGAATAGTATAAAGAAAATTGTTTTTGCATATTAGTAACTGTTGATAATATTGCACCAATAATATAATTATGTCAACTTATGGTAGGATAAGATAAAAAAAATGAAAACTCAAAACTATATTATTTATTATCTTAATTACATGTATATGCAAGCAGGGTTAAAATGATACTGGATAAATAAATTGAAACGCTAATTTCAATGCTTGATAAACATTTCAAGATTTCCGTGTGTTTCTTTAATATAATTCTGTAAACATTTAACCGGGCGATATACCAGCAGTTTGACACGTCCAAGGATCAAAGGAATGTGTCATAATTGTAGTAATCATTTGCACTGATGTGAAATTGAGACACGTATCTACGTGACAGCTGGGCTGATAATTAAGGCATATAAAGCCCTGGTGACAGGCGGCATCTTCAAAGATCGCGATAAATGTCATTGATCGGTAGCGCGCGTGGCTTGAGTAGACATAGACTATGTACACGACTAAACAGTAATATAAACATAAATCATTGGCCTACACTGGTGTCTTTTATATAACAGCGATGAACGCGCCTTCGACGAATATGGGGACCAAATTTGTTAAACAACTTTGTTTCCATGTTTGTTTCTGTGTTTTGTGGTTGACTGTCCTCCTTGAATGCTACTTTCCCTGTCCGATCTTTTTATATTTCTTTTGACGCACAATAGTGTTGTTTGTGCCGTGTGGCGACCGTAAAAAGTCTCCCCGTACATCCAATCAATATTGTTATTTTTACATCGTACAGGGATTGTATGACATTCATTGATCCAGTTTTTCCTTAAACACGTGTGTTTTATCTTCTTGTTTGTCTGTTTCCATGTTTGTTTCTGTGTTTTGTGGTTGACTGTCCTCCTTGAATGCTACTTTTCCTGTCCGATCTTTGTATATTTCTTTTTTCTTGAAAAGATACAGTTGTAATATATACTGGCTATAATTTTAAAATGGACACGTTTACCGATTTTTGTAATGGTTCTAGCTTTATATCACAGACATATTAATAGTTATTAGGTCTGTGTTTATTGATTAACTATAAACCATTACCACTCAGTACTGTGAAACAGTTTGCGGTTCGCATTTAATTTTAAACCATTTAGTATAATCCGTGAACGCCGATGAAAGTTTACAATTATTAAACGCCGCGCTCACAAAATGATTGAGGCTTCCTTTTTTTTCACTACATGTATATCATGTTTTAATTCAGTTTGTAATTTAAATACCGAGACAATTATCGATCTTTTAGTAGACTTGATTGTAAATATATCAATAAGCTTCGCCCACACATTACCTGTATCAATAAAACTATAATAAGCTCCGCCCACGGCTAATCTGTATTTGCTTAAACGAAATAAGCCGTGTCCACGTAATGGGGAATGCGGAATTGGGAATGCGGAATTGAGAATGCGGAATGCGAAAGTCAAGAAATAGAAGTGAAATAAATGTGAGCCAAATGGGCCATCGTAGCTCTTTTTTTCTCGACTCTTCTTTTGTGTTTTTCTGCCTGATAGCAGGACTTTATATGATATAATTATCATCCCAGCTGGTAGGTATGTTTCGAGAAAGCAATGTTGTTTTTCTCAGTATATTTGTTTTGAAGTATGACTGCATCAGCCAGAGGAGAAATGTTTATTTACAGTATAATTTGTATTTGTTATGCAGGATGACCCCTTCAACCAGAGGAGAAATGTTTATTTTCATTAGATGTGTTATGTAGGATAACCCGCTATAGATAGAAAAAAACTCGGTATGGACTTATTTAAAAACTTCGATGGGCTCGGTGTTGTATGAAAGTCCATTTGTGACCATCTCGCTGAGACTAGACTATATATTGCATATTTTTTCAGGTGCCTGTATTCAATTGGTAACCAACTCGCTGAGACTAGACTCTATATATCACATATTTGTTCATGTGCCTGTATTTATTCTAGTTTTAGTTAATTTTTGATTGACATATATCTATATGATAAAGTAAACACATTCCAGGTTTTACACTATGTCGCGTGTATCCATTTATAGAAACTATGGTTTAACTAGAGTAAGTTCGCATTACTCCTCAACTAGACATGCGCAGATCAACGACCATAGTTAAACTATAGTTAGTGATCGATAGATCAATACACGGTATTAGCCTATCAGTATACATGTTATACATACATAATTATCTTAACAGTTGTCAATGGCAGTTCATGCAAAATGAAGATATAATTATATTGTTTCAATGTCGTGCACGCACATGCGACCACTCGCGAACACATACATAAACACGCACTCACTCACTCACTCACACACGCACACACGCATGCACTCACACACACACGCACGCAAGAGACAAAGAAAATACCGGTAACAGAAATACTATTACGTTTATAATATTCCTAATATTTCGACCAAAAATCAGATAGTATCTATAGTTAAATGAGCAAACAGAAGTAGTTCAGAAAATTACACAAAATAATCAAATTTATGTTACTTCATAAAGCAACTTAAGTGGAAAATGTTACTTAAGTTAAAACTTAAGAGTTTTACATATTTTTAAATATCCTTATTAACCTCTCAGGGACACTACACACCATCTATTTTAAGATAAATATTTAGCTGTATGTTTTATTTATCCATAACCGTATAAGCAATATTAGGAAAACGATATAAAAGTTATTTAAATGTTTTCTAAAATGTCACTTAAGTTAAGATATTGCTAAGAAGTTTTATGAATGCGTACGATGGTCTATAAGTGTTCCCCATAGATTTTGAATGAATTCGGGCTTAGAATACATAAATTACCCCTGGTACGTAACCTAGGATTGCGCATATAACTGCGCTGAATGACTTTCCTGTGTAAATAAGGAGGTATTTTTAGATTCATTCATTTAAGGAATGAAATGCGCTCTTTTGGTTTTCATTTGGGTATGGAAAATTATTGGGTGGTTTAAAGTGTGTGGAGTCCGAACTTTAAACCATCCAAATGTTTTTCATACCCCAATGAAAACCAAAAGAGCGCATTTCATTCCTTATATTTACATAATTATGTACCTTTAACATGGCGTTGATTTCTTCTCTATATACGCCAGATTTACTATTTATTTCGAAAAAATAGTTTATTATACGGAGATTTTTATGGAGTAAAATGTAACAGCCGTTACGATCGGCAACATTTTAGACACACTCCTCATGCGCAATATTCTATTAAGTTAAGCTCCGCCCATCATCCAATGAAAACCGTTAAAGGGCATATCATGAGGTATTCCGAAGGTAATGGTATTCATTGGAAAGTTAAATGCAGCGTGTCAAATAAGATTCATCGTAGCGAATGCAATAGAGATGTAAATATTATGTTTCCCTTTATAATACACAGTATCATTATTTGTTAGTTTTAATGGTGCACCTTAGACTCTTATGATAAGCTTGGTGCACCCGCTTTACAAAATGTATGAATATTTTATTTTCAAACGTCACATGATGATAATCGACGTGAAACTTGACACGGGAGTTACTGCTATTTATACAAATATCGTGACAATGTTCAACAAGTCTTAGTGGAGCTCTCTTCATACCTTTACAATCAATACACTTCTACGTTCGGGTTGTTTGTCAATATTGGACGTATTTTGTGTAAAATCAAACTTCCTATTTATATCATAAATAACCTATTTCTCAGAGGTAAGTTCATTGTTATTATATTTGTATTATAATGATATGACATTATTTAAAATTGTGACTATTTGGTCCATCGGGCAAGTTGTATGGTTAACCACAAACACGTATATCATATGTCACTGAACTGCTATAACACGTTTAAAATGGTGGTTAATTGATATATTGGGTTGGTTGTATGCTTTAAAACCATTTGTAAAAGTATAAACACATTCTACTGAACTTATTATATAGTTTCGCTATGAATGTAATTCACAACAGGTGTTCATTATTTCAGTCCGAAGCAGGTTACATTTGCACCATTTGGTACAATAAATAAAAAAATGACCCTAATTAAATTATTTTTATTGTTCAATATTTTATTCTTATTCAAAAACGTTCCCTTCACTACTCTACATAAGTGTGACGTTGTGGTCGAGAGTGTAAACACATTGCGGGTTCGAATCCTATTGGGACTCGACTTGTAGTGAGAAAGTGACGATTCTTACGGATGGTGGGAGGTATAAAGTTCTGGTTCTATCCAGAAATAAGTGGGTGGTCTGCCTCAACCACAAACACATTCGACCGTCAAATATAGTCCAAAATATGCTGGAAAACGACATTAAACACCATAAAAACAAATCTAAATTAGTGTATTCTTGTTTCAATTAATAACTCCCACAATAATAACAAGTTGACGATGTTGTGTGTAAATACTCTACAGCTTTCTTGAGTAAAAGTTGCAACACAAACAATAAAACTGAAATATATCACCAAAACAATCCTGAATAGGGGACGCTTCGAAAGCAACAAAAACAAACTGTTACGGCAGTAACAGACTCGGGTTGAGAGGTCATTAATATGCCGCATGTCACACGTGGCTCACACCCGCAAGCGGTACAGACTTTATGTAGCGCTATACAAACCCTAGCGTGAATGTCATAACATACGAATATTAAAATGTTAGGGTATTTAAATTTTCTTTTCGTTTTTACCTGCTTGGTTTACAAAATGTAAATGTGTGTGCTGCACATACATATTTACTCATGCGCGAGAGAGCTTAACATAATTTTAGTAATGACTTTATAACATGGTTTTTCAGTACCCATTCAAGTACGGATGATAAACTTTAAGGAATGGTTGATATCCATAGTCACAGCAGTATGTCTTTTAAAATATTCGTGTCAATTGCTTAATTATAATACTTACACTGAACAAAATTGCTTAGTATCAACATTTGTATCTTAACTTACTTTCTTATTTTAAATATATTTTAGAAAAGATATATGATAAGTATTTAGTTTTGACCCATAGTTTGTAAAACATTTATTTTTTGTTTAAATTGTTACATCTTTTGAGAGTTACCCTCCCTTTATATGAAAACATGAAAAGTGCTGATAAAACACATAGCATGAGTCAAAGATCGCTTAAAGATATAAAATTCTTAAAATTTGTATAAAACAATAGAAAAAAACATACAAATTTGACCCCTTTATCGCAGATTCTCCGTCTATAAAAAAATGAAATATGGATAATCTTAAATTACCTTCCTTTAAATTGAATATTGTTTGAAATTCAAGTAACTGTAATTCAGCGTTAACATTAAAAACTTTCGAAAAATTCGTTTGCAAACGCATTTGTAGTGGTAATGCTAGTAAAACATGATTTCAAAATAATTTTAACAGGCATATTTTAGAATTAGGAACATCGAAAGCTTCACTAATTCGAAGTACTTAATAAAATCCTATATACCCAGTTGTATAAGTGTTATAACTTATTTCTAAGAAAACACATTGACTTAAAAGTTTTAACATATGTTCATGCAATCAGAGTAGACGATTTACACTCATTATTTTGCAGTTTAACCGTATCTCTAATCAAGCACAAAATACAAAACAATGAGAATATTATTGACATATTCTTAGGTTGATACTTAGCAATTTGGTTTAGTATATATTCATGATTTAACCCTTAACCCGACACATATCTATGATGGATGTTCTTTCTTTGACTTGAGACCATTCCATTTATGTGACAAAGGGGTGATCCTGATATCGTTAGTTTACAAGTTTATTAAAATAAGGTCAGTGCGACATCCAAGATGGTCGCCATTACTAAAAATAGTTTATATCTTAAAACATCTTTTCTCAAGAATTGCTGAACAGATTTCGACATTTTTGCTCAGAAATGATTTCTAGGTACTGTACCATCAAGCTTGTTCAAACAAAGTACCATGTATTAGAAATTTCACATGATTTCTTAGACTTATATATGAAACAAGTTCTCACACAAAACCTTCGTTCTTTCTTTCGTTTGTTCGTTCGTTCGTTCCTTCATTCATTCATTCATTCCTTCATTCATTCATTCATTCCTGCATTCATTCATTCATTCCTTCATTCATTCATTCATTCATTCATTCATTCATTCATTCATTCATTCATTCATTCATTCATTCATTCATTCGTTCATTCATTCATTCATTCATTCATTCATTAATTAATTCATTCATTCATTCATTCATTCATTCATTCATTCTCACACAAAACCTTCGTTCTTTCTTTCGTTTGTTCGTTCGTTCGTTCCTTCATTCATTCATTCATTCCTTCATTCATTCATTCATTCCTGCATTCATTCATTCATTCATTCATTCATTCATTCATTCATTCATTCATTCATTCATTCATTCATTCATTCATTCATTCATTCATTCATTCGTTCATTCATTCATTCATTCATTCATTCATTAATTCATTCATTCATTCATTCATTCATTCATTCATTTTTTTATTTTTTTTTGTTCGATCGATCGTTCGTTCGTTCGTTTGTTCGTTCGTTCGTTATTTCGTTCAGTCATTCATTCATGCAGATCTGTACATAACTAATATATTTATTCTATCAACATTTATTTTGCTAGTGTCCTTGTCTTGCACACACATCTAAATTTTCTTTTCTTTTGTTAACTTTTCAACGAATCATAAGGTCACATCACACCAAACGTTTCCTTAATATTCATTAATAAATAGGTATATTTTAAGGAATACTGGTTTACGGTTGACTATAACAGTGTCCGCAGAATATGGACACAGTGACGACCCACATTTCTTTGCGATCCTTGAAACTACAACCTGATTTAAAGCATTGAGATATGTGGATTAAGCACCAAAACGTTGAGAAGAAGAAAATGTTTTGTAGGGAGAGATTTGCATTCACAATATTAAACACAAAAAGTTTTGTAGTTTTAGCGATAATTTCACCTCGGTCTATGACAAGTTCTAAGTCAAAGATGTTCTAAGGTGGTATATTCGCGCCAAAAGAATACATGTTTATATTTCCGTGATATCATATGTTTAAGTTAATCACGAATAGTGAGCATATCCCCAGAAATCACAAGGAGTATACCGCGTTGGCTCTTGATAGCTCAGCAAACACATTCTTGACGTTGACGTTAACTAGCATACTCGTCGTTCAACAGACAGAAATGTTACAATAAAAAAGACAGTTGTTCCGTTAAGACTAGTGAGCAGACATCCAACGTATGGTATTTATTTTTTATAAACGTTTGACATTTCCCCCATAGTTAAGCCAACTATGGGGAAAATGTCATGCTTACGGTTCTAATAAAATTGTAAAAACAATAGTCATACATGCGGTGTCTTTCATAGATAGCAGTACTTTTTATTAAAATTGCGACAAAAGGTACATATATCATGAAATATAACATCAAAA